>AWWV01012517.1:0-16513 GCA_001974805.1 Corchorus capsularis
AGCTGCTCAATTTATTTTCCTTCCATGCAGCATGATTGATCTCATTGGATTTTTGTTCTATTCATTGGGCTTCAAAAACCAACCAAATATCAAATCGATGCATACATGACATGACATTTTTTCTTTCTTTTGCAAACGAATGAAAAGATATATATCGAGTTCAAAATAAGTGCATACATGACATGACCAACGGAATGGTGCTTTTGTTTTGAAGCCCATGGGAGAGTGGAGAATAGAGAGCATGCCATGTTTAATTACTACAAGCACATGCTTCTTGTCAGATAATTCAAGACATGGATTGAGAATATGAATGAATTAATGCTTCAATCTGGTTCTCTCATTTCTTTCACAGCATCATCAGTTGAAGAATCAGAAATGTACCAATATGAGGACAGAACTGGCTGCAATATCTCTGTTCAACTGGAACATAATATTTGGTGTAGGAAGACACAGGGATCAGGGATGTACAAACAAGACATGAATCTTATAAAACTGCACCTCAAATCTATATCTTATAATTCTATCAGTAATCAATATGTCAATGCTTCTTGGATATACAATGTTTCAGCCTTTCAGGTATTTGGATGTTGAGGTGGCAAATGGGCGGGTCAGATTGGTTTCGGGTTGGGTAATTTCAGGTTCGGGTCTTATACAGGTTTTGGGCTCATTCAGGTTTAGGATTCATTCGGATTCAGTCCAGTCGAGTTCGGTCTTAGTCGGATTTGGTTATTTACAATTTCAGGTTAGGATCGGTCTCGGGCTCAGGTTAGGTTCGGGTTCAGACTTTGGCTCATTTTTATTTTTGAAAAATAAATTTTCATTGATATTCCATTTTCTGAGGTAGAATTATATCAAATTCAGGTTAGTCTTGGGTTCGAGTCGTCTCAAGTTCGGGTAAATTCGGTTTTGGGTAATTTCAGATTCGGGCTTAAGTAGGATTTCAGTTGATTTTCTTAGTTAAACCGGGTTCGATTGGGCTCGGATTTGGACGCGGATTTGGACGGTTTCAGTTGAAATTTTGGATTTAGATTCATTTTTGCCATCTCCGTCATAATTCTAATTCTATATGTGAAATCAGTATTCTGGCAGTTTTTTATTATTATTATTATTATTATTATTATTATTATTATCAAATTAACTCTTTTTATTATTAGATTTAACTCTTTTTATTATTAGATTTAAAGATGGGGTTTATGCTTTTCCTTTTCTTGTTTATTTGCAGCATAATTGAGATTTGAGATGAAACCAACGAATCAGTCTGCTACAAATGGTGCTTATCCCTTGAGAATGTATGGGAATTTAATACAGTAAGATAGCATTCAATGTTCCCTGGCCACTGGTAAGCAACCCAAATTACTTGCTTCGCAAACAATCATAAAATCAGGGGCCCAAAAACAGTTAGATGGTTCAAAAGAGACTTCAACAATCCTAATTATTCAGGATACTTGGATCTACAGAAATGAATTACACCCTTCTTGATTAAAATTCTTGTCAAAATAGAAGGAAAGAGAAATCAAAATTTAGGCTGCAAAATTTTCTATCAATAGCAGACTTATAATATCAACTATTGCCCTGCCTAGGATGCTCCAGCTGGGAATCCAACAGAAAATTGTGAAATATCACTTTGATGGAGGATTAGGTAAAACTTTCATTTTCAGTTATCTCTCATGTAGAATATTTATATTATCATCATGCTGCATGTGACATAACTGAAAGGGCCCTAAACTTAACCATAATTTAGAAAAACAGGTTTGCTTTAAGGATTCAATTATTTTATGGGATAATGATAAAAGCACCATGATCTAGGCCTTTTGATGCAATACATCATTATTATTTCTACAATTTGTAAAACTAAATATATTTCACCACACCTTACCTAAAAGAAGCACCAACAAACAAAGCAGGAAATCATTTCTTTACCATGACTTGTGCAATTTTTTTTTTCTTAATACTCCCATCAATTGGTTTTGTCTCACTCATGAACCCCCATTCAAGGAGGGAAATGAAAAAAAAGAAAGAAAAAGAGTTACATTTCATGTGAAATCGAAGAACATATTTACCTTCGATCCTTAGAGGGAAATACAGATATCAACTATTCTCATGATCAAGCATAGAAATTAATAAGGAAAAAAAAGGAGAAAAATATAGTTCAATGGTACCCTTTCTGGCATGCCTGGTGCCAACATGGTGCAACCATACCAATTCCCGTTTGACGGGTCCTTAGAGATCTTGAGAAGATTAGGCCTTCCATTCCCAAATTCATCTTGCCTGCAGAGAACTTAGAGCCTGTAAGCAGCAAAGCTGACCATCTGATTCTTCCTCATACTCATCCTCCTCATCAACATCATAGTACTCGTTGCTCATACCGCCTTTCTTTCCTTTCTTGGAGGAGCTATTTTTGAGTTGCACCTTATTAGAATTAGAATGATCAGTTTCATAAGTCTCCCAAAGCAAGTCCATTCCTTCACCACCACCATGATGATCCACATTGTGTCTCTCCTCAAAAAGCTTGCATGCCAATGTTCTTCTCCACTCTTTTCTTCCTCATTGACCCGAAATTCCCAAGAGGACTATTCCATTCCATTGTTTGGTCCTTGTCGGTAACAACTTTGGAATTGTAATTATGTTCATCAATATTTATATTTTCCCCACTCCAATTAGCTATAACTCTTTGGAAATTCACAGCATCCTCCCCTTTGCCATTATCAGCACTTACTTTTGGAACTTCACTAATTTTTTTATTATTACTATTCCCAAGCATTGCTGCTGCCTTGGATCCACTCATGAATTCTTCTTCTTCTTCTTGTTCCTCATCACCTTTATTGGACTCTAAGCTAATTAGTGACTTGACTTCTTTTTCTCTCCTTTTGGACGACAAATTTTCAACCCCTTCTTTTTCCTGCAAGAAGTCTTCAAACAGTTTCACGACTGCCCTTACCTGATTATTAGCTTCAGGACGCGCAATTTCCGTTGGTTTTTCTTCGTCTAAATTGTTTTCAAGGGGAGCTTCAACAGCTTCAAGGGAATCTTCATTGGACTCCATTTCCAAAACCTCATCAGTGGGTGACATTTCGGTTTCGAACACCATCTTATAAGCTTCAAGCTCTTCCAAGCACACAAACCCATCACTTTGATCCTCAACTTTAGACCTCAACGTTTCAACGAGTGTTTGGTAGGTAGTAAGTAGGAAACTCACCTTGGAACTGGATTCTGGCAATTCAAGGTGGCAAACAGAGCCTTGTTGGTTGACAAAGCTAGGCCTAGGCGTAGGAGTCAGAGTTAAAAAAGCAAGAAGCAAAAGAGTGGTAGTAACAAAAAGAGGTGAAAGAAAAGAGAAAATCTTCAAGAGGTAAGGGGAGAAGAAGATCAAGTAAGAGAAATAGAGAGGGTGAGAGAGAATGAAAGAACAAAATAGCATAAAGTCAGAGAGCAAAAGGCTTGACAGGTGATATTGAGTTTTCTTCTTGGCTGTTGAAGCCAAAGAAAATTCAGACATTTTTTTTTTGGTGAAAATGAGAGAATTCAATCAAAACAGAGGAAAACTAAACTCAAAGTGAGATGGTGATAGATGGGAACAAGGCTAACAGGGAAAGCCAAGAAGATGATAAAAAATTTTGGGTTGTTTTGTTGTTTTCTGCTTCAGCAAATGGCATTGGCAAATGACAATAAACAAAAGAAAAATAAACTTTACATGAAAATTGGTAAGTGAAGAGCGGCGTGAATAAAGGGAGGAGACTGAAGAAAGAGAGAATTGAGAATTGAGAATTGAGAGAGTAGACTATGGAGAGAGTTCGAGAGTGGAACCAAAAGAAACAAAAAAGAGGACAACAACAGACATATGGGCCCAGGGGGAGGTGCAAAGCAGAGAAAAGAGTGCATGCATGGCTTGCACTTGAGTGCCCATTAGTGCCTTCCCATGTGCACCCAAATCCCAATCCAAGCTCCCATCTCCCTTCTATTTCTCCCTGTCTCTGACTCTCACTCTTAATCAAACCCTTCATAGAACAGCAATCCCGCGGGATTGATTTTTTACAGCTGTCCCAAGATTCAAAACAAAAAAGAAAAGAAAAATGGCGTGGTGGCTTTGCATGCCTGACTTATGGCACTGGTTTATTTTTGAGACACCTGTCTCTTTTGTTGGGCGGGGTTATGGGTGGAGAAGAATTGAAAGGATTGAGAGAGAGAAGCAGATATGTGGACGATTGAAAGAGAGAGACCTGGCCGGAGAGAAGACTATCAGAATCTTCAGCGGTCCCGCTGAAGCTTCATGTCTTCTTTCCTTTCATTTTTCCTCTCTTCTACTCTTTCATCTCCTTCCTCTTACCCGATTTTTTCTGTTTGAATCCGAGAGAAAGGAAGAGCATTGGCTTTAGATTTTGTTCAATTTCTGTTCGTTTTGCAGCACCCAATTCTCAATTATCTATTTGGGTTATAGAATCGGGAATGGGTCTTCTTTTCGGTTTGTTGATGCTTGCCGTCGATTCTCTTCATCTTTTGCCTTACGGTATTTTCTCTTTCTCTTTGCCCCTGTGTTGTTTCTTTGGGTCTTATTTCTTTTAATTTCTATGACTAATTTCTGTTTTTTTTTTTGGATTTCTGAGGACGGGTCGTTTGTCGAGCTTCAGTATTACAGGTATGACTTCAATCTCCATGAAGCTATTTTCTCTTCTATTTCTTGATAATGGGTTATTCACATGATTCCTTCGGTTGTTTCCTTTGTTTGTCTCTTTGTTGTTTGATCAAATAATTAGTTTGATTCATGCGTTTCATAGTTTGATCAAATAATCCTTTGTTTGATTTTTGAACTTTCACTTTTTGGTGTAGCTTTATAGTTAGATAAATATATTAAGTCTTAGATAAATATATTAAGTCTTGACTAATCTGCAGTTTGCTATATATTGTGACAACATTCTAAGGTAATTACAAAGACAACAAGTAAGATCATTAAAGACTGCTAGCTAGAGGTGAATGATGAAGATTATCAACAGATTAGATCTTAATGAAAAAAAATGGTTAATATATTTGTTTTACTTTTTGAAAACCAGCTAAGAATTTGAGATGAATTGAATACCTTTTATACAGATTTATGCTTCCAGGTGGTTTGTGCTGAGATTAGAGTAAATAGGTTTCTCTTATTTGACAATATTCTAAGGTCATTTTGCTTATTATCAGTTTGGATATCTTATGGATTTCTTATGTTTTTATTTGTTTTTCATATTTTTGTAGTTATATATAAGGGTAACTTTTTGTCTCTTAAAACCCTGAAATATTCGATCTAGGAACGTGTTGAATTCTTAAACTCCCCAAGGTTCAGTGTTGATATTGTTTAGTATGTCATGTTATGTAATTTGCTAATATAAATCTCTTTTTTTTACATGTCCAGATCAAGTTTCGAAGCAAGTTAGGGTCATATTTCCTTTGGGAGTAGAAATGGAATGTCAGGTATTATTTCAGCAGGAAATTTCTTTATACTTAAGTATGAATTTCTTTTTTGTTTTATAATATGGTTATTATATATTAAATTCCCTCATTTGTATAGGATATGTTTGGTGAGCAAACCTTGGATATATTTTGCCTGCTCTGGCAATTATTTTGCCATTTTGTTAATCTTTTTTATTCATGTGCTCTATCTCTAGCAAAAGCTCCTCATCTACAAAAATGCATGACTGTGTTCATGGCTTCAAAAGATCAATGATGAGGAGAAAAGTGAAAGGGAGATTTGGCGATAGAGTAAAACCTCTTAAATTTGTAGTACCAAACTACAGGTAACATCGTTTTCCGGTTTAGGGATTTGTTCCTTTTCTTTTTCCTTTTTCCAGCTATGTCTCTTCCCAATTAAATCTTATGTTGTAAAGGCTTAATTGTGTGAGTTAACCCTTCTCTTTTATTTCGTTTATAATTTTTTTTTTGTATTATCATTGCCCCTGATTTCATCTAGATTCAATATTTCAATATGGTCAATATGTTCATGATTGGGTGATTGGGAAGATGTCATAGACAATTTGTTTCTGTACGTTTGAGTAATCGATCTTCTTCTTTTTTTCCCCTTCTGCAGAAACTCTTGAAGAGTTGGTAATCTCCTTTCTACACTCTTAAGAAGTGGAAAACAGTTTAATTTGACTAGTCATGAGCAGGTAAAGCTGGTGATAACATGGCAACTTGCTCTTCTTTCTATTAGTTTATGTATATTTATACACCTAGAAACCTTTGAAGCTGAAGTGAATGTTCTGGCCAGAAAATGGTACTAAACAAATGAAGTGAATGGTAGGGGTCTGGCTAACGTGCTGAAGCTAACAAAGAGGGAAGGAGGTTGTGAGAGAAAAATCATATGTTTCAGCAAATATTTAGGTGATTCTTCTATGTACAGTTGAGGAGTTTGATTTCACTTCATTTCTTTTCTTGCTGTCACCTTCTGTTGTTATTGAATCTGTCTTCTAATTTATTGATCAATGTTTCGATTTGTCCTTTTTATGTTCACTTAACCTCCTTAGCGCATCAGATTTGGGCACAATGGTGTGCAATATAGTATTCAACAGGGATGGATTGCAGCAAAGCTCACTTAACCTCCTTTTTATGTTCTGCTGATTTAAGCGGTTATTGTTAGTGTTTTTGAATTAGGTGTATCATGTGTTTGTTAGAATGTCCATGAGAGTTTAGAAGAAACCAAGTTATGCAAAGAGATAGGATGATCTAAAAAACAGACAATCTTTTGTTATTTTAGCAAATATTTGAGCTTGAGAATATGTTTTGCTTTCACTATTCATATAAAGTTCCCAAGCTGCTTTTGTATACGATGTACAAGCTTTCAATATACAATAATTGTGAGCTCGGATTCATCATCTAATTTCTGTTTTACTCTTTTCTTTCATTTTTAACCTTAAATTAACCCAGGCTTCATTCTGATGATTGTTTTCCTTTTTGTTCTCATTTCTGTCTTCCTGTAGTCAATTGGAGGTAGAAGATATAGATTATGGGTTTTGAGATTTCATCCTGGGTAAGGTATCGAAGTTTTTTATTTTTATTTTTTTCTAAACTACCTCCTCTAGGAAATTACATGCTAAACAAATTTATATTTATTGAGAATGCTCATATAGTCTCCAAGTGTGGAACTGGAAAAAAAAGGGATAAAAAATGTCACAATCTTGGCCAATATGGTCTTGAACCTTGCAGAGTTCAGCTATGAATCATGGTGGTGGACTTTCTTTCTTTCTTCCTTTCCTAATTAACTGATTCAGTTCCTTGCTTAATGTCATAAACTTAGTTGTTTTACAGCTAAATTCTAAAGTGCTCCAGTCCAACTCTTATACTAGCCCATTTTCTTAGCCCATTTTCTTATTACCATTTGGGTCCTCCTTACGTTTTCTCTTCCCATCTGCCTAAAAGTCTATATATATTGTATAGGTGATACAGTAGGTAGAAGAAGAAGACACAACCCGCGCCATGTGGCGCGGGCAAGAAATCTAGTTTGCCATGGAGAAACTCTCGTTGGTGAAATTCTAAATGATTTATATCAGTTGATGGACAAAATCCTTGTGCGATTGTACTCAAAATTGATAACATTAATATAGTAATTATTAAATGAACACTAGATTTTGGCCCGCTCTTCGCCGCGGGTTTGGTATAATCAATACATGATATAAACAAAATTGAACTCAAAGGTAAATAATTGAGTATGTAACAGTTTAATCATGGCCAGAACAGATAAAATTCTATTGATAGATGAAAAGCACGATTGATTGTGCCATGATGCAACAATTGATCGCTCGGTATATGGAAAAGGGAATAGGTGGTATACAATGGGGTTTGAACAGCCTAAGCTTGAAAGTGTAAGCTGGTATGTTAATGGAGTGGCCCAGGGGATCAGTTATAGATTGTTGGAGAAACTTAATGGGCCAATCAGCTTTCATAGGTAAGATATTTAGCAATATGCCCTTGTCAAGGAACCTGACATATTTAGCTTTGATCAAGGGCACACAACCAGGATTCATTGAAACATCTTCCATGTTCACCTGGAGAGTACTACACCATACTAACAGCACAAAACTTATCTGCATCTGGATGTGGCATGCTCAACTCAATTGCCACCAGCTTCAATGTTCCATCGCCTCTCAAGAAGAGGAGTACATCTAAATTGTATTCAATGTCTTCTTTAGTTATAGTGTTGTTTTGATTACCAGGGAATTCCTGCATTTTATCATAAAAAAATACCATCAAAACTGAAAAAAAAAAAAAAACAGGCTATGTTTTTATAATTATTTCCTTGAAATATCATAATTCTTGACGAATTTGGGAGATAAACATTATGGTTTAAGGCCTTAAGCTTATTTTGAGAAGACAAATGACAACAGAATTGAGTCCAGCAAGCATTTCTCTGGCAAATTCTTCATCTATCCTCCATGCAATAGGCTTACTCCTATCTACTCCACCAAGTCATTAAAAATGAACACGTGAAATCAAACATAGATCTTGAACTCTCAATCCAGCAATTACAAATATTTTTATCATTAATTTTTATACCTTCAATCACGTGAGGCACTGGGAATTTTAAGACTTGCTTTCCATCGGTTTGAAACAACTCAACATCGGTAAGGGGACATTATTAAAAATAAGAGGTAGATGCCTAATAAGCAAGTATAGACAGTTCACAATAGTTGAGTTAAATGCCTAAGGAGTTGGGACAATACTTAGTGGGTTGAGATGAATCATCAATTGCTTTTTTTTTTTTTCCTTCTAATTAGAGTGCCTAAAGGCCAATATTCAAATAACATGATAAAAAATCCAAAGGTATTTTAGACAAAAGGAGTACGTGTATCACCTCATTAAAAATACTGGTAAGTTCTTTTCTTGAATACTTACTTAATTGTAGAAGGAAAATTACTGTGGATCATAACTAATTGTTAGTATATTGTCAAGGTCTACTGACAAAGACTTCAATAACGATGCATAATATAGGAATGGAACTAATAAATTAAGTGTATTCTTTCACTCTCTGATTCATGTTCTTCCAAGTCCTTAAACACCAACCATATAAAACCAACTTACTTGTTCTTGATGCGCATGGTCCTTCTGTTCAGAGCTTGGTCCTGATGCTGACTACTTTAAACTTCCTCATTCTGAAGCTGCTAGGTAAGCCGTGATTTCCAAATCATATGTATGGTATAAGTATGTAGAGCAAATATTAAGCCTAATAACAAACCCTGAAAAAAAAATAGAACAATTCATAATTAGAAACATAATTAATTCCATTAATGACTTTAATAAGCTGAAGGAAAGACTAATTTTTTACTTTATCATATGGTTGCACCACAAATTGAAGAAGGCATGCAATTGGCATGCGAATCAAATTGAAGGTTCCCAAGTTAGCCCTACATGTTGACAACAACATCCTCTTGCTACACCTGGAACATATTAACTTATAAGATTATTTGTAATTAATGCATATAAATATTGAAGTTATTTTTTAAAAAAGAAATTTGATTATTCCCAAAGTTTTAAGACTAATTACCTGATAAAATGCATTGAAAACGGTGGTATTATTGAAATTAATAGCAGAGGTACCATCGAGGCAAATTCCTCATCTATTAAGGAGCTGTTACTATAAAGAAACCCAAACATTATGAGAAAAGGCTAATGCGAGAACAATCGCAAGTGTGAGAATAATGGAGAGCTCGAGTGTAACAGCCATGCCATTCTTAACTTTGTAGGCATTTCCAGCTCATAATTCATTAGAAACTCTATGATGTACCAAAGAAGCTTTCCTTTGTTACCTAGCAGTTATGTGACTCTAAGGCATGTACCCCAATAATGGCAGCCACTCAACCACCAACAGGAGCTAAAAATCTCTCAATTTCCATATATGATTTTTAAATTTTGTAGCAAATTTTTAAAAACCAATCTCTCTGTCTGTTTATTCATGTGATTTTACCGAAATTCAATGGATGTTTTAAGGGAATCTTCATGATCCTAACCCCTAATCAGATGCATCACATAATATATATATATATTGAACTTCAACTACCTTGACTGAATAAATCATATGCAGATATGTATGACATACCAAAAAGATCTTGAAATTTTTGAAAATTCCATATAAAACTAAGTTGACAGGAAAGTACTGTTTGAATCAACTGGGCTAATCAATTATGATACATCTAATGCAGCTTCAAGTGAACGCAAAACCCAAAAATATCATGAAGAAAACCCCCAGAGAAATGCTAATGTGCTAGACATGGGAATGAGGATACAAACAATAAATTTTTCTGGAACACAGCAATCGTATATATTAACCGAACTAAAAAAAAAGTAAAAATCCATTAAAGGGAACAGAGAAAGAAAAGGAAACTTTTAAGAATTTGTAGATTATGCTCAAAGATAAAGGTTTCAACAGTTAGATATGGTACCTTTTGTTTTGTTGATAGTGCTTCCTTACGGATTACATTGTACAAATCCATTGTCTGCTTGATCTCCGAGTCTTTCATCTTTGATTCAACATCATCCTGTGAAATCTAAACAGTTATTTGTGATTTCCTATCTAATATCAGTTCAAGTACATGTGTATGTGCATGAACCAAAATGTCTAATTAGTTTTTCAACTTTAAGTCTATTGTCTTTGGTCGTACAACTGTATGGTTTTTTGGCAGGAAAAGAGCCAAAATAGCTGATGATGACTCCAGGATTGGCCTTTCCAGAGTCAATACAGGCACACTCTAATACTCACAAAATATTAAGAAATAGAAGTGTCTTTATCCCCTGCAACTCTACCTATCTATCTAGGTTTTAGACCTCTGCCATCTGAATTGAAAAAAAGAAAAAGAAAATGTGAGAAAGATAATGGTAAGCTGCTAAAATTTTCAAAACTGAAATATGATAAGAAATAAGAAGACCTTGAAATATAATCATCAGACAAAATTTTAATATATATATATATATAAAGCTCCCTTTGGGAATCCACTACTTCACTATAGAGAAAAATATAATCATCAGACTAAATTTTAACATATAGTGCATACGCCACAATGGAAAGAAAAAGGGCAAAGCTTTTAATTTCTTTAATGAACAGCGTACTCCCATACACTCATGTGCATCACAACTTTTCTTTACTACAACAATATAATGAAATTAGTATGTCCATCCTAAACTAATATCTATTGGATAAACTGCTAATGTGTAATTGTCAAATTACTATTCTATGAAATTAGTATGTCCATCCTAAACTAATACCAACGAAATTAGCAGCATAAGCCTTTCAAAGATCATTTTAACTTGAGTGTTAAAGTACATTGGAAAGAAAAACAAAACCTAAACTAATACCAATTGGCATATAAGAAGGATCAGACCAAATCAAACTAAAATATTAAACACAGTTACACAAAAAAATAAAACTTAATCAAGGAAAATTTAAAGAAACATAAAGGGAGCAGCGTATTTAATTTTACACTATATGTATATAACATGCATCATTCTTAAAATTTCAATAATTAATTTCCCCGTTTGTGAATTGTGATTTCATCATGTTTAGTAAAATAGTTTAATATCATTTTGCATGACACATGCCATCTCCTGTCCTATTACATCGTCAATGAACAAAATCATTCTTTGATTGGATTAGAATTAAAAATAATCTGTCTATATAAATTCCTTAAAGGAGCAGCAGGTACACATATACAGATAAGAGAGCTAAAGAGATATTCCCAAAAGAATACATAGCCTTGGTGAACTTTTACAATAATTGACTGATTATTAAGTAATCCAAACTTATTACTACCATTTAGCCACCTAGGAGGTATGAAGAAACGAAAAGCTAAGTATTTTAAGTAATTAATTTGAATCTGACAGGCACATGGTTTCTCCCAGATGAGAATTAAACTACATATTTTCTACCATGAGGCTGTTTATTATAATGATTTCACTATGACAAACAAAAATTGAAACCTTACAAAAAGAAAGTTCCAAGTAAATAAGCACTTCAGAGGTTAGCTTTTCTCTAGAATACATGAACAAAATTGAAGTAATTGCTAACTTGAATCCGTAATGTATCTAGTAAGTAAAGTTCTTTATCTAATTATAAAATCACAGTGTCTGAATTTCCAATTGAATTGAATCTCAAAAATAAAGTGTTGGCTTGTAGTAAAACAATTTCATACTACTTTATAATCTGTCTAGATCCGGATGTCCGTATATTAGTGAAACCTAGGCAAATGAAGCTAAGAAATAGAGTTTCGTTTAAACCAACGCTTGAGCTCATACTCATGAATGTGAAAACATGAAAAACAATTGAAGAGTTCATAAATCACTTTGCCTCAAAAAACCAAGATATGAGTTAAACATGCCCCATAAAAGCTTTTGATTTTTTTTTTTTAGAAAAATAAGAGTTTAGCTATACAGAAAAGCTTTAGCAATGCTTATAACTATCCAGAAAATAAATAAAAATAGGCTTGAAAGGTAAGATTTTTAGAAGGAAGATAGAGAGATCGAAATGACAATTTACTAAAAAGATACCTGCACCAAGTTTAGGTGCATGGTCAATTGGCTTCATCTGGAACAGCCCCAATCCTTAGATCATACAATCACTGGGGAAACAAAAGACGAAAATACAGTTATCAAACCAGATAAGGCAAGCTCCATATAGCAGACATGCTCTGAAAATAAGAACAAACAAACAAAAACAATGGGGACAAAAACAAAGGCCAATGAAATTGAAACCAAAACAAACACTAAGGCAATGACCGAATCAAAACAAACAGAAACAATCACACAAGGATAGGACCGTGAAAAAGCACAAAAGTCGATCCGGCCTAACATAAGATATGTAAGAAAACGAATGTTGCTCACGTGATATAGGTTCTGCAGCAGCAATAAGATTCCAGTTCTTATCACCATAGCACTGCTCTGCAACAACATCAACCAAGGTCGGCAAGTCCTCTAGAGCAGGTATACATACTTTATAAGGGAATGATGAAGGGCCAGCAGAGCTAGCATGCCCAACATCAGGTAGTCTATCAATTATACACCCATTTATCGCAGTGACAATGGCTAAACAATAAGTGCATAAAGTGACCAAACTGGTTGAGTTGGGAAAAATAGTCAACTTTCAAAAGGAATACAACGGCCGAAGTTGGGGGGGAATTATGATCAGTTCCGAACATTTTCAAAATGAATACCAACACACAAATCAAACACACAAATGGTTTTTTTAATTACAAAAACTTATTTATGAGAAAAGGAAGAGCATTCAAAATCTCACCGATAATTCCTTCCAAGTCTTTCACCCAGATTCCAGTTTGGTTATCAGATATGGGTCCTGCAAAAGTAGACAAAAACCAAAACAAAGCAAAGCAAAGGGAGAAAAGGATTAACATTTCCGAGAAATCCCAAAACTTAATTCAGCTTTCATAGCCTATAACTCATCCAATAAAAGATCCAAGTAATATATAAACCGACAATATGAATGGAACACATCAAAAACAGTCATCTCATTCTTGACAATAAGATCAAATTCATCTAAGAACAGCAAAAGGCCTATATAACCCATCCAAGAAAAGTAAAAGACCCAGATGAACATCCAAGAAAGCATGACTCCGTAGTAGAAGATCAATAATGTGTCATATATCAAAAGAGCATCTTTACTTTTCTTTTACTCATCCAAGAAAATTAAAAGACCCAGATGAACATCCAAGAAAGCATGACTCCGCAGTAAAAGATCAATAATGTGTCATATATCAAAAAAGCATCTTTAGAAGCTTCAAGTCATGAAATAACGGAGCAAGGCTCATCAAGCCTCAGGTGATAACAGACCCATTTAAAGCAAATAATTGGCACATCAGAAATAACCGAAAAAAGTTTAGGAGTCTACAATGACAGCAGCCGATAAAACCTGCCAAAATTGCCTTTAATGTCCAGCTGCAGGTTCTCTGCATAATCAAATAATCTTTGAACCAATTCCATCTGGCTATACCATACAATAAAAACGGCTCCTGGCCCAAGAAAGACATCCATCAATGTAAACCAATTTTGATATCTATACCTATCCCATCCAATAAAAGAATCGCTACAGGCCCAAGGTAATAATTAATAAGATGACACAGTGGTCTGCCATGATAAAATGCCAGGCACAAATTCCAAAGTAAAATGAAAAATGAGACATACTGATAGATTAAGAAGAATCATAGGGGGGGATGGCCATCTTCCGCCGACCTTTTTTGATGTCCATACAGCACCAATGGCTGCAGTCGACCAGATCTAAGCAAGGAATCAGTCAAAAGATAAGCATAAACTATGACAGACAAAAGATATTTGCTGCTAATAAAACCTGGTTACCTAACATACTTGACGCAGCCTTCAGAACTCAACTGTTATACTGCAGTCCAACTTCCAGCCACTCCTCATATTAGTGAACTGTCCTCTTGAATACCTTGCAAGGCATGAAAAAGAATGAAGGAATAAGAGATTAATTCAAGGCATAATTAAAGGAACATACAGAAACCAAGGTCAATTGGCAACAAATAGTATGCAAACAGAACCTCTCAGCAAACATCAAAGCAGAACCATAGGTTAGAAATCCTAAAAAGACACTCAAGGTTTTCGTCTTATTCTCGAAGAACAAAATGTGAGCCCACCACACAACAATCAGAAGTCAAGCCAGAACAACAACAATCGAATGGCTTGGTTTCTGAACCCAAGGAAGATAAATTTCATCAAACAAAAGGTGGAGTCTCCCAACCCAAGGAAGCTGCCGAACCAACACTTCCTTGCTAGTTTCCGCCATAATAAAGCAGAGGTTCAGATAAACTAACAAAAAACAACTAACGGAAACAATCGAAAACAAAAGACACAACTTGATCAAAGCAAGAGATTGAATAGAGTACTTAACAACCCTATAAATTTGACTTAAGTGAAGCTCAAAATAAATGAGATATCATCAAATAACGTGAGCTACCATCCATGAAAAGTCACATGCTTTCGATTTAGTAATAAGCATCTGGACAGATATGGCACAACTATATCCATACCTTCTATAACAATGACAGACACAAACCTGATCGACGCGAGCTACTAAGAAGGAGAGAGAATTTTCGAGGGGGAAGAGAGAGAAAATCCCTGGGCTAGACGGGCTATGGCCGTTTTGTTATGACCCCTTCATTAGATCGCCGGCTGTTCCATTACGTTCACTTCACGTTCAAGAAGCGGCAAGATTGGTGGGCTAAGAGGAAGATCACAGGAATGAGCAGGCACTGTCTCAAATTGGGATTGAAACCGATCAAATGCGAGATTGAAACCGGTACTCAAATTGGGAATCGACGTGAAAGGGGAAAATAGTCAAAGAAAACCAAAAGGACATGAAGAGATGAAAAGGGGAAAAGGGGAACAGAAGAGAGGGAGCAAGGGAAATCGCATGAAATGGGGAGAGTAGGTGAGATTCACTGAATAAAATCAAGCAAAAGCCCCAAAATTAGGAGGAAAGGAAGGAGGGAGACGGTTCGGACCCAAAGGCTGGATAACCGATAACCCGCTTAAATGAAATTGGGTTGAAAATCGATCTGAAATTCCTCCGCGCGTGCAATGCAATTTCAAATTTCTTGGCGCGTCTGAATCATGGGTGTGGGTGTTCTCCCATTAGTGTAGTTCTTTGATTAGTGTAGTTCTTTGATATAGTAACTTTCTAGTTCGTTTGTGAAGTTAGAGTCAAATGGGGTTAAATTCGATAACACCTACTCGGACTAACAAGACTTGGAGAGTTGAAAATCACTTTGCCATTTTCTTCATTCATGAGACTTGAAATCGAGATCTTACTTCAAAGATGATAAGCTCCTTTCACAAAACTCTAAATCGAAAATTTATTTAAGGGACAGCAAGCTCCCTCTTCTCGCCTCCTTGCTATTCCCGTTGTTGGGACTTGGAACTTAGAAGTACCCATCTTTGTTGAATTAAACAGTTAATCTTCTAGTAAACCTACTGGCACTTTGTACTGCTAACACCATGTATTAAGTATTAACCCCTGTTAGGTTGCAAAGTCTTGTTGGGTGGGCAGTGATTAATTGAATTAGTTGGTTAGATGAAATTATATGTTCCATGTGGGTTTTCTGAAATTTGCATTCAAAAACTTTTAAAAGGAGAGGTTTAGATGTGACTTAAATGGACTGTGTGATCAACCAAACAAGGTTTTTAATGTTCCTTAATTTCTCATCTCCCTAAAAGAAATCAGCCTAACTTGGATCACTTGTTTGTTTTCTTCTAGTACATTTTTGGTTAATAAAATTGGAATAGATAAGTTGATATGACCATACCAACTTGTGGGAGATTACTGGTTTTCATTGCAATGTTACTTCTCTAGTAAAAAACTATTGAGCAGGAAAACCTTGGTAAGGATAAAATCAGAGACAATCATAAAATTGTTGGTACACTCTTGACTATCTTTAACAAGAATGATTTTCTAAATGGATTCTTGGCTTAGTTCTTACAACTGATTTTTTTTTTCCAATTTGGCTTATATATATATATATATATATATATATAT
>AWWV01012518.1:0-68162 GCA_001974805.1 Corchorus capsularis
AAGAAATTAAGAGAAAACTCTGGAATCATTAGGTCATAAGGGCCATTTGATCAACTTTTGGTTTAATCAAGGTGTGTTCAAGTCTTAATGGCCAAGACTAATACCTTTCAGTTCGGAAGCATAACAAGTTAAAACCCTTCCAACATATGCACTTTTAGAAGACCGAACTTGTATTCTGAACCTTGTCGGAGTAGAAATCACTTAAATATAATGTAACAAACAATAATCGGTAGAAATTTTATTATGATATGATAACTCTTTAATCAGAAATCAACATATAAATAAACTAATAACTAGCAAACATCAACTAATGTTTTGGATAAAGTTCACAAATTGTAAGACTTGAGCTTGAAACCTCAAAGACCAAAGAACATGCACCAATCGGTTGAGTTCAATGCTAGATGTATTGATGATATATTTGAGTAACGATATGGTTGTAATTGCTATATACATGTATAGCTCTTTTTTCTTTTTTATTTTTTTCTTCTTTTTTGCCGAAACAAAAGAATACATATGTAAGCTTGTTAAAAGAAAAGAAAAGAAAAGAAAAAAAAAATTCTCAGTGCAGAGTCGGTTTGGTATTAAAGGTTTTGTTATGTTCATATATATTGCATCACTAGAGAATTGAGACAGGTCAGGTATGTACAAAATAACAAAATTTTACTCAAAAAAGATGTTTTGTTTAGGTGGGATTGTTATACACTTATATACTAAAAAATTATGGGGTTTAATATTTACTCTTGAATTTGGTTATATACACATTATAACAAAACATAACAAAACAATAATAATAAGAAATGAAATGACAAAAAAATCATAACAAAAAACAATAATAATAAGAAGTGAAATGACAAAAAAATCAATCTAAAGATGTAAGTATATTAATCTAAGTAGAAATTGAGAGGGGTATTTTGGTCATTTCATGTTTGGCTTTTTTGTAATTAGAGTTGATGGCCAAGGGTATTTTGGGAACTTTGAGAATAAGATACCCTTGGTGGGTCCCATCTCCACCAACACAATTTTTTTTTGGCTTATTTAAGAAATGACCCCCATACTTTTCTACTTGATGCTATTTAGTCCTTTACAAATCAATTTAACGCTTTCGGTCATTTTTTTTTCTATTTTTCCGATTAAGGTGATTCAGATGTCTATTAAAAGGTAATTTCATGATTTACAACTTTCATAAGGACTCAAAAGTCAATTTTTATGTTTCAATTCAAAAAACTGCTTCCGAAATTTGGTGATTTTGATTGCCGGTCTATTAAATATCTTATAATTTTCGATTTACAAGTCCGATTAATGTTATTCAAGTTTCGATTAAAAGGTTATTGCATGATCTATGACTTTTAGAGTTGATGGCCAAGTGTAATTAGAGTTGATGACCAATGGTATTTTGGGAACTTTGAGAATAAGATACCCTTGGTGGGTCCCATCTCCACCAACACAAATTTTTTTGGCTTATTTATGAAATGACCCCCATACTTTTCTACTTGATGCTATTTAGTCCTTTACAAATCGATTTAATTTAACGCTTTCGGTAATTTTTTTTCTATTTTTCCGATTAAGGTGATTCAGGTGTGTATTAAAAGGTAATTTCATGATTTACAACTTTCATAAGGACTCAAAAGCCAATTTTTATATTTCAATTCAAAAAAATGCTTCCGAAATTTGGTGATTTTGATTGCCGGTCTATTAAATATCATATGATTTTCGATCATCAAGTCCGATTAATGTTATTCAAGTGTCGGTTAAATGGTTATTGCATGATCTACGAATTTTATGAAGGAGCCGAAAGCTAAATTTGATCTACGAGTTTCATAAAGGGTTTTTTTTTTGGTCAAACATAAGGGTTCAAAAGGGAATTTTTATGTTTCAAATCCATTAACAAATAATTTCTTATTTGGATTATTTATCAAATGACCCTCATATTTTTCTACTTTATACTACTTAGTCCTTTACTAATTTTATCTTAATCGATTTAATGCTTTAGGTATTTTTTTTTCTATTTTTCCGATTAAGGTGATTCAGGTGTCTATTAAAAGATAATTTCATGATTTACAACTTTCATGAAGGACTCAAAAGCCCATTTTTATGTTTCAGTTCGAAAAACTGCTTCCGAAATTTGGTGATTTTGATTGGCGGTCTATTAAATATCATATAATTTTTGATCCACAAGTCCGATTAATGTCATTCAAGTGTCAGTTAAAAGGTTATTGCATGATCTATGACTTTTATGAAGGACCTGAAAACTAAATTTTATCTACGAGTTTCATTAAGGGGGGTTTTTTTTTGCCAAACATTAAGGGTTCAAAAGGGAATTTTTATGTTTCGAATCCATTAACAAATATTTTCTTATTTGGATTATTTATCAAATGACCCTCACATTTTTCTACTTTATACTACTTAGTCCTTTACTAATTTTATCTTAATCGATTTAACGCTTAAGTTTTTTTTTTTCTATTTGTCCGAGTAAGGTATTCGGGTGTCTATTAAAAGGTAATTTTATGATCTTTCATGAAGGACTCAAAAGCCCATTTTTATGTTTCAATTGAAAAAAAAATGCTTCCCAAATTTGGTAGTTTCTATTGCCGGTCTATTTTATAACATATAATTTTGGATCCACATGTCCAATTAAAATTATTTAAGTGTCGGTTAAAAGGTTATTGCGTGATATACGACTTTCATGGAGTCCACGAAAGCTAAATTTGATCTACAAGATTCATGAAGGGTTCAAAAAGAAATTTGTATGTTTCAAGATCATTATCAACAAACATTTTCTTATTTGTATTATTTATCAAATGACCCTCATGCTTTTCTACTTTATACTAAATACTAATAGTCCTTTACAAATTCTATCTTCCTCGATTTAACGCTTTAACTTTTTTTTCTTTGTTCTATTTGTCCAATTAAGATAATTCATGAAGGACTCAAAAGTTATTTTTTATGTTTCAATTTTAAAAAAGGCTTCCAGCATTTTTGTGGTTTCGATTGACGGTTTATTTAATATCATAAATTTTTTTATCAAAATATCCGATTAACTAAGGTTCACAAAGAATCAAAGATTTCTTCATAAAATTTTCGAGCCCACAGCGAATCGCGGGTCTTATACCTAGTGTATATATATACACACACATATATATACACATATAATAGTTGATGGAGCTTTTTGGTTAAGAGAAAAAGGGGGGAAATGATGAAAAAAAAAGGGAAGAATAAGAAGAGAGAGAGAGAGAGAAAGCTGGCTTCCTTTAGGAGAATTGGAGAAAGTAAGAGTCGAATTTGTCTTGATCTGATATTATAAAAATGAAGTGTAATTTTCATGTGCAAAAACGACAATGGGAACATGATGTTTGCTAAATTTGAGCTATGCAAACCATTTTCTTCTATATATACATACAAAAGAATATTACATCAGTTGGCTAATTGGGTCATACTCACACTTGAATTTTTGTTTTTGTAATTTGATATTAAATCCATTTAGAGGTAGGCAAAACGTGGCAAAAACATGAACCCAAATCTTAATATTGCTAATGAAAGGATAAAGAGTTATGATTAAGTATTACTTGTGATCTCATTCGTAGACGGAACTAGGGGGTGACGGGGTGGGGCGGCCGGCCCCAAAGTTCCCGAAAACCTTAAGCACCTATGTACTCTTATGGTCACATATATGAATTGAAGTTCAATTTCGCCCCCCTAATATATAAGAGGTAGAGAAAGGAGCTTACCTTACCTAAGAGAATGGAGAGTTTATAGATTGTTAACTCTTTAAATTCCAAGTTTTAGTCATTTTGACCAGAAGGAAAGTTCATTGAAAACTTTGATAAAGTTATAAATGACTTTTGTATGATAAAAGAAATGCTTGTTGTATATTGTATAAGTACTTATTATTTATCATACACACCAAACAAAATAAACCCCATAATATCATATAAGACATTCGCCCCTCCAAACCAAAATTTCTGGTTCCGTCTTTGATCTCATTGTTATAGGGAAGAACAGAGCAAAGTTAATTCTTTCTGGTATCCCAAACTACCAATTTAATCATTAATCTATTTTATTTTATATTTTATTAATGTTGATCATTTTTGACAGTTGCCAAGCTAATTGCTAATGTACTCATAAAAAGAGTTGAAAAACCAACAAATGATTGATTGAAATGGTAAGTAATTTTTATCCTAACAAGTGTAAGAACACAAAAGGTTGATTCTACGAATTCTCGATGGGAAGCCTAAAACACAATTACAGAAGAGAAATGACGTCATCCTTCTTGTTCTCTCTTTTTCCATTTTCCTTTTTTCCTTTCTTCCCCTGTTCTAAGCATGGTTGAGTTTGAGTTCCTCAACTCTCTCGCGGGCCATCCCCTCCTGTCGGTTTCCTCGCCGATGAAGGCGGCAGAAGAGGTGCCTTCTACCTCTTCTTCAGGGGTAGAAGGTAAATCTTCTGCTAGACTATCCTATAAGGAAACTTTGCAAAAAATCCTTTCCTTTTCACCAGCCCATGTGCTTGATCAGAGCATTAATGAAGATGATATCTCAGATGATGAGGAGGATGATGATTCTACACCCTGCATTATATTATCTAAGGTAGACAAAGCAAGAGTTAGGGCCTCTTGGGTCAACTCGCTCATCATTAATGCTCAAGGTAGAAACCTTCCTTTTCGCCTCATTAATGACAAGATCAAATCTTTATGGCAATTGCAGGGCAGATACCAGGTGATTGACCTTGAGGAGTGCTTCTTTATTATTAAACTGGAAAAAAAGAGAGGATTTAATGAAGGTCTTGGCTAAGGGTCCATGGTTTATTGAAAATGTCAGGATCATTGTTCAGAAATGGGTCCCCAATTTCGACCTGATTCAGGTGAAACAGGAACAAGTAACGGATGTTTGGATCAGACTCTCAAATTTCCCGGTCGAGTATTTCGATAGGCCAACTCTTTCTAAAGTTGGAGATGCTCTTGGGAAGCTCCAGAAAATTGATTTTCACACTGACAACAGTAGCAGGGGCCGATTTGTTCGAATCTGTGTCCAAGTTCCTCTTTCTAAGCCTTTGCTTAGTTCTATTCGAATTGGTGGAAGGAAACAGAAGCTGATCTATGAGGGAGTTACATTCTGTTTTGATTATGGTCTTCTTGGTCATAAAAAAGGTGAATGTCGTGTGGATGAAGAGGTTCCCAAGGATTTGGAAGCAGAGGTCCATGAAAATTCCTCGCAAGTGGCAGGTTTTGGTCCTTGGATGAGAGTTAATAATCCCAGAAAGTCCCCATCTAGGGGCAGATCCCGTACAAGGAATAAGAATAGAAGAGGAAGAAGATTTAATTCCTCTGTCAGAAAAAGCAAAGATCCTGCTGGAGATGGTACGACTAGGGTTTGGAGACCCAAGAAGCGGGAAGTTTCAAATTTGGAAAAGACCCAAATGAGCGGGATTCTCCAGTTGTTCAGCCTAATAGTTTGGGCCTTTTGACTGGGCCTCCTGTTGATAAGGGAAAGTGTATTATCAAGGAAAAACCGGGTTTGGGCCTGGCATTATTGGACCCTAATAGGGCCGGGTCAAGTTCGGATCCGCTTTTACTTAACTCAGATGCTGATTTAGGGTTGAATCATTTGGACGATTATTCTTCTCCCTCTTCATTTCTTCCTCAACTCTCTAAAGAACGGCAATCTCTTGAACACCCTAATGGCGGATTTGATGCCATCGAAAGCCTTCCGGAGGACATTCAGGAGATTATTCATCTCTTAGAAGAAGAACTCTTAATTATGTACCCACTGAGTGTAGGAATCGAAGCGAGGCTGCTACAGCCCATGGAGAAGGAGATCAGCCTGCTATTCATCAGGAAAGTGGCAAACGATGCTGCAATGAAGGATTACGCAGATCTCCCGATGGAGTGGCTGGGGATGATGAAGATGTTTCCACCGTCGCCGGAGCATACCTTACTAAGGTTTCAGAATCCGGAGCTTCAGTATGTGCTGATGGAGAGGGGCCTGTTGGAAGGGGTCCAGACGGACCTTCCGCTTGTAAGGAACCAATTGCAGATGGTGAGGCAGAGAATATTGAATCCAGGAAGCCCAGAAACAATAGTGAGGCTAAGGGGAAGAAACCGAATGGCTGTGGTGGCGGAGGGACAACACGTCCAACTAGCGGTTGTCTCCGTGGAGTCCTCCGCAAGGCTAGAAAGGGGAATAATGGACCACTTGGTAAGGATCCAGCCAGAAACCGAAGAAGAATCCTCTTTGAAGAAGAGGTTAAGGAAGCAGTTGGAAGAATGCGGGTAGCAAATGAAACTATTCCATCCAATGAGGATCATTTGTTTCAATGTTAGGGGAGCGCGAAACCCTAATTTTAGCCGCACTGTTAGGAAGCTTGTTCGAGAAAATAACCTTTATGTTCTCATCATTACTAAGACCGGGATTAGGGGTGCTAGAGGGGATGCTATTCGTGAAGATCTGGGTTTTGATGAAAACATTTCGATGGAACCTATTGGCTTCTCTGGTGGTATCTGGGTGCTTTGGAATAAAGAGGAAATGCAAGTTGACACTATCAGCTTTACCCAGCAAGAGATCACAATTCAAGTAAAGGTCAGTTATAATCCTTCTCCTTTTGTTATTTTCGCTATTTATGCTAGTCCTGATTTTGCGAGTAGGAAACTTCTTTGGGATTACTTGAAATATCTCTCTACTATTGTCAATAATAAACCTTGGGTTTGGATTGGGGATATCAATGAGCCCATTTCGGATGAGGATAAATTTGGGGGTAGGCCTGTTAATTATGCTAGAGCTAAATGGCTTTAGGATGCTATTGATTATTGCGGTCTTACTGGGTCAAGATTCACTTGGTCGAATGGTAACCCTTTCTCTACCTTAATTATGGAAAGAATTGATAGAGTTTGGATTAATAAAGCTTGGTTGGATGTGTTCCCTGAAGCTACTCTCTTCCATCTTACCAGATCGGTCTCCAATCACTGTCCCATCTTCTTATCCCCTTCAGCCTCTCTCCCTTCCTCAACTCCCAAACCTTTCAGGTTTCAACCTATTGAGAATGTTAAGATTTGGAACAAAGAAACTTTTGGAAATATTTTTCATGAGAAGAGGAGGATCTTAGCTAGACTCAATGGAATTCAGAAGAAGTTAGGCTTGGCCCCTTCTCATTTTCTTGTTAACTTGGAAAAGAGCTTGAAGCAGTGATCGAGCTCAAATTATGCATATTTTTATAGCTATTTTTATATACTTTTTGCTATTTTTATATGTGTTTTTACCCTATTTTGTTAGTATTTGTGTTTTTAGGTCCTGAAGACAAGAAAAGTGAAAACTTATTGTTTTTCACTCTTTTTGGAGCTATTTTGGAGACTTTTTACTCAACTATGGATTTAGCCATTTGGAATGAAGATTTGAAGATTCGAAGTTCGTGATTGAAGATATTTTGAAGAATTGAAGAATTAATTCAAGAAGCAAAATTGAAGATTTGGAGCTTAATTTGTTAAGGATTGAAGACAAGCCCAGATGAAGCCCTGAAGTTGAGGATTTTTGGATTATTTATATGGGAATATACTCAGCCCATATAAACCTATAATTGGAATTAAAATCCCAATTAATAGGCCTAATATCCAAAAGAATATCCAAATCCCGCAATAATCCCGTAGATTTGCGATATTAGCCCGATTTCAGCGCAGTCTTCGTAGAAAGGCCATAACTTTCTGCTCAGATGTCCGTTTTAAGCCCATGAGTACTCGTTGGAAAGCTAACTCCGAGCTCTACAACTTTCTTTTGAAGTGCAAAGCCCAGATCTGCCATCTTCAAGCCCGAAACTGAAGTCGAAGTCCCTGCTCAAATCCAGAAATTTCCAGGAAATTCTAGAAGTCCTCTTTTGACTTGGAGACTACTCTAGGATGACACCTAATCCTACTTGGAGACCAAGAAAAGAGCCTAAACCGTCCTACCCTTATTCTCCACTATAAATAGCCACCTCCTGTATCACAAATCACATACTACACAATTAATCTCTCATATAGTTTTATTCTTTTTCTACCTTTGTTTAGTTTTTAGGTTTTTCTCTAGTTTTAGAAGAGGGAGAAGTCGACACACTCTCTAGCAATAGAGGGAGTCGACGTCCCTAGGGTTTTCAAAGGGGAGATTCCGCCTCTCCCAGTCCTGTAAGTATTCTTATGCCTCTCATGGATTTTCCTGAATCCATGAGTAGCTAAATCCTTAATACTTCTGATCCTTTGGTGAATTCAATCAATTGATTATGGTGAGATTTCTATACTTATAATTTTGTGTTAAGTTCTTGATGATAGTAGTCAAAACCCTAGAATAATTTTATGATTCTGAATCTTATCTGAATTATGTGGCCACTAAGGATGTAAGAGGAAGATCTATGGCTAGATCATACTTAGAATTAATCACTCAAGTTTGATTGTATGTAGCAAATTAGGTTTGTTTAATCGCTGCTTAATGGGTATTTGTCTACCGGAGGGCGAGAAATTTCTCTTCGTATGGTTCTACTTGTAGGCATGTGTGTAAAAATTAATTGTTCTTAATGCTTTGTTCTCAAGTGATCTTTAAGCCCTAAGAAAGTAATCGATCATTGAAGGAATAATAGGGATAACTGCAGCTCTAATCGGCCTCTTATCTAAAATACATGTTGGGAAACCTATATCAGTTGTCAGTCAAGAATAAGATGCGAAATTCACCTTTTAAATCTAGGATCCATAGTTAATTTGATTGAAGGATACCACTGGTGAAGAAGTATGCTTTATAATTATTGTTTGCTTTATTAATTTGCTTTATAATCTGCTTTAGATTTAGATTTAGATTTAGATTTGCTTTGCTTTGATTTTTAGTTTAATTATTTTCTTTATAATTGTTATTTCATAATCCCTGTTTTCTAATCGATTTTTGGAAAAGATCTTTCTATCTTTTAATTGTTCACCACATAAACCTTCTCTGTGGGATTCGACCCCTATTGCCCTAGCTATTCTAGTTAGTTATTTGTGGGGATTATTTTTATGGTCATAGACGACACGATCAAGCAGGATCTGGCTAATGTCCTCAAGGATGAGGAGAACCTTTGGGCTATGAAATCCAGAGTTGATTGGCTGACTGCTGGGGTAATTGGTTGTCTGGCTCTGACTATGCTGACCATATTGCCTTGTTCTTCTTTGAACTCTATTCCACTTCTTTCTCCTGTAGCTCTCTCTCTCTTCTTGCTCCTCCTTTCTCATCTACTTTGGTTGATTCCAGTCTCATTCCTCTCTCATCCAAACTCCTTCATGGGATGAAATTAAATCTGCTCTTTGGTCCTTAAAACATTTCAAAGCTCCTGGGCCTGATGGCCTTCATGCGGGGTTTTATCAGAAATGCTGGCACATTACTGGGAAAGTTTTTGCCAAGCTATTCAGAAGGCTTTATCCTCCTTTTGTATGCCTTCTGAGTGGAAGAAAGAAAGCCTTCTGAGTGGAAGAAGTTCCTTATCTGCCTTATTCCCAAAGTGTCCTCTCCTGACTCCATCAAACTGTTCAGACCCATCAGTTTAGGTAACACTTCCTATAAGGTGGTTACTAAGATCATTGCCAATAGTATTAAACCCTTTTTGGATGACCTGATTAGTTCCATGCAAGGGGCTTTCGTTGCTAGAAGGAGAGCCTCTGATTATGTGATCCTGGCCCAAGAATGTTTGCACTCTACTAGGACCAGCATGGCCAAGGATGGATGGATGATCATTAAGATCGATTTGGAGAAAGCTTTTGACAGACTTGAATGGAGTTTTATCAAGAAGATGCTCGATTTTTACAATTTCCCTAGGGAGTTGGTTCAGCTTATCATGTCTGCTATTACGGATCCCTCCCTTACTGTAATGGTTAATGGCTCACCTTCAAAGGAGTTTGAGGCCTCCAGAGGGATTAGACAGGGAGATCCTATCTCTCTCTATATTTTCATTCTTTGTATGGAATATCTTTCCTTATGCATTGAACATGAATGTAAGGAAGGTTTATGGAAGCCGATTCAAGTTGGAAGAAATGGTCCTAGAATCTCTCATCCTTTATTTGCTGATGATATTCTACTTTTTGCAAGCGTCACCCCCCAAAACTGTAACTCTATCCTGAAGGTTCTTGATCACTTCTATAATTTGTCGGGGCAATTGGTTAACAAGGATAAGACCAAGGTGTGATTTTCACCTAAAATTGATGACCATAAAGCCTCTGATCTTGCCTACCAATTACAGTTTAGGAAGACTTTAAACTTGGAAAGATACTTTGGGAGCCCCCTGTTAGACAGAGCACCAAAGAGAATGGATTACTCCTTTCTTCTCGAAAACTTGAGAGGGAGATTAGCTGGTTGGAAGGCCAAAACTTTGTTCTTGGCTGGGAAGGCAACTCTAATTCAGTCCGTAACTTCAGCCATTGTCGACTACCCAATGCAAACTGCAGTTCTACCGGCTTCTGTGCATCTGGAAGTTGATAGATTACACAGAAATTTTTTGTGGGGTGACACTCTTGAGAAGAAAAACATGCATTTGGTTGGATGGGATAAAGTGGCCAAAAGAAAGAAATTTGGAGGTATTAATGTTAAGAAGGCAAAATGGAGGAATCTGACCTTTATGGCTAAGCTTATTTGGAGAATAAAGAAGAAGCCTAATGAGCAGTGGGTTAAATGCTTGAGGGCTAAGTATAACTCCTCTCTCCTTGACAAAAGAGCAACAAATAACTCCATCACTTGGAGTAGTATCTGCAAGGGGAAAAGGATTTTTCAGAATGGTTGTAAGAAGATCATCAGAACAGGCAATCAGACCTCCTTTTGGCATGACAGATGGGCCACTGATTTTTCACTGAGATCTCTCATCCAAGGCCCTCTTAATAGGGATGAGGAGGAGTTGCTTGTTTCCCATTACCTGTTGGATAATGGTGGTTGGAACTTGGGTATTCTCTCCTTTGTATTTCCCTCCGAGATTGAGGATCTTATTACCTCCACTGTCTCTTCTCCTTACTCTTTTGGGGAGGATAAGATGAGTTGGTCCAATTCTTCCTCTGGTGATTTTTCCCTTCAAACAGCCTATTCTTTGGCTATTAAGGATCCTAGAGACTCCAATCCTTTTTGGTCTAAGCTATGGAAGGCAAATTGTTACCCCCGTGTTAAATACTTTCTGTGGACTCTTGCTCATTATAGTCTCTGCACCAAAGCTATGCTTAATCACACAGAGGGATCAGCAGCGAGATTTGCTGTGATATTTGTCCTGAATGTGAGGAAAATTCTTTGCATATTTTGAGGGATTGCCCCTTAGCTTCTGGTATTTGGGGACTTTTCCCTGGTATCCCTGGTGGCTTTTTCTCTTCATCCCAGCCTGTTGAATGGTTTAACTTAAGCTTCTCTTCGTCGATTGTTTTTAATGATGTGCCTTGGCATATCATCTTCTCTTACTGTTGCTGGCATACTTGGAAAGCTAGAAATCAGAGAACCTTTCAAGGGATCACTTTATTCTCTCTTCAAGGTTAGAATCTTGTTGTCCTTCAAGCCAAGGAATTTATCCATCTAGCTTGCCCCAAACCAGTTATGCTCCTTAAAACTTTAACCTACATTGACTGGTATCCTCCTTCCTCGGGTTGGGTTAAACTTAATTCTGATGGCTCTTGTTTGGGCTGTCCAGGGAGTGCTGGTGCAGGGGGGTTTTAAGAAATGAATTAGATGATTGGGTCGCTGGCTATGCCAGGAAAATTAGATTGGGAACTAGCTTAAAAGCTGAACTCATTGCCCTAAGAGATGGGCTCAATCTTGCTAAGGACCTTGGTGTTCAAAACTTGGAAGTCAATGTGGATGCTTCATGCATCCTTTCTCTGCTCTCTTATGCTGATTCTAATTGCCACCCTTTAGGAATCTTATTGACGATTGCAGGTTACTGAAGGGAAGTTTTTCCAATTGTATGCTCAAGCACTCGTTCAGGGAGGTCAATCGAGTTGAGGATCGAATAGCTAATTATGCGAGGATGATGGAGGACTCAAGCAATGGCTCTTTTGTTGTTTTTCCTTTCATGCCATTCTTTGTTATGGATATTGTTGTTTCGGATTCTAAGGGGACTTCCTTCCCATACTCACTTCTTCTTAATCTCATTCTCTGCCTTTTCAACCAAAAAAAAGAAAATCCATCTGTTGAAAAAATTTTAATATGTTACATTCTCGGCTGGAAAGAAATGCTACGTTTTTTTTGTGGAAAGAGATTAGTGTCGACCCACTAAGACCCGAGGTTAGCCTTTGGTTAGAATGGGGGGAAAATAAATAAAGTTGGTGGTTACAGATGGGACAGAAGAAAGTTTCCAAAGTGGCTTTTGTTTCTTGTCAATGTTAGTTAATCTCTAGTCTCTACTCTCTCAATTCTCAATTCTCTCTTTCTTCAGTCTCCTCCATTTATTCACGCCGCTCTTCACTTACCAATTTTCATGTAAACTTTATTTTCCTTTTGTTCATTGCCATTTGCCAATGCCATTTGCTGAAGCAGAAAACAACAAAACAACCCAAAATTTTTTTCTCATCTTCTTGGCTTCCCCTGTTAGCCCTGTTCCCATCTATCACCATCTCACTTTGAGTTTAGTTTTCCTCTGTTTTGATTGAATTCTCTCGTTTTCACCCAAAAAAAAATGTCTGAATTTTCTTTGGCTCCAACAGCCAAGAAGTAAAACTCAATATCACCTGTCAAGCCTTTTGCTCTCTGACTTTATGCTATTTTGTTCTTTCATTCTCTCTCACCCTCTCTATTTCTCTTACTTGATCTTCTTCTCCCCTTACCTCTTGAAGATTTTCTCTTTTCTTTCACCTCTTTTTGTTACTACCACTCTTTTGCTTCTTGCTTTTTTAACTCTGACTCCTACGCCTAGGCCTAGCTTTGTCAACCAACAAGGCTCTGTTTGCCACCTCGAATTGCCAGAATCCAGTTCCAAGGTGAGTTTCCTACTTACTACCTACCAAACACTCGTTGAAACGTTGAGGTCTAAAGTTGAGGATCAAAGTGATGGGTTTGGGTGCTTGGAAGAGCTTGAAGCTTATAAGATGGTGTTCGAAACCGAAACGTCACCCACTGATGAGGTTTTGGAAATTGAGTCCAATGAAGATTCCCTTGAAGCTGTTGAAGCTCCCCTTGAAAACAATTTAGACGAAGAAAAACCAGCGGAAATTGCGCGCCCTGAAGCTAATAATCAGGTAAGGGCAGTCGTGAAACTGTTTGGAGACTTCTTGCAGGAAAAAGAAGGGGTTGAAAATTTGTCGTCCAAAAGGAGAGAAAAAGAAGTCAAGTCACTAATTAGCTTAGAGTCCAATAAAGGTGATGAGGAACAAGAAGAAGCAGAAGAATTCATGAGCGGATCCAAGGCAGCAGCAATGCTTGGGAATAGTAATATAAAAAAATTAGTGAAGTTCCAAAAGTAAGTGTTGATAATGGCAAAGGGGAGGATGCTATGAATTTCCAAAGAGTTAGAGCTAATTGGAGTGGGGAAAATATAAATATTGATGATCATAATTACAATTCCAAAGTTGTTACCGACAAGGACCAAACAATGGAATGGAATAGTCCTCTTGGGAATTTCGGGTCAGTGACGAAAGAAAAAGAGTGGAGAAGAACATTGGCATGCAAGCTTTTTGAGGAGAGACACAATGTGGATCATCATGGTGGTGGTGATGGAATGGACTTGCTTTGGGAGACTTATGAAACTGATCATTCTAATTCTAATAAGGTGCAACTCAAAAATAGCTCCTCCAAGAAAGGAAAGAAAGGCGGTATGAGCAACGAGTACTATGATGTTGATGAGGAGGATGAGTATGAGGAAGAATCAGATGGTCAGCTTTGCTGCTTACAGGCTCTCAAGTTCTCTGCAGGCAAGATGAATTTGGGAATGGGAAGGCCTAATCTTCTCAAGATCTCTAAGGCCCTCAAAGGGATTGGATGGTTGCACCATGTTGGCACCAGGCATGCCAAGAAAGGGTACCATTGAAACTATATTTTTTCTTCCTTTTTTTTCCTATTAATTTCTATGCTTGATCATGAGAATAGTTGATATCTGTATTTCCCTCTAAGGATCGAAAGTAAATATGTTCTTTGATTTCACATGAAATGTAACTCTTTTTCTTCTTTTTTTTTTCATTTCCCTCCTTGAATGGGGGTTCATGAGTGAGACAAAACCAATTGATGGGAGCATTAAGAAAAAAAATTGCACAAGTCATGGTAAAGAAATGATTTCCTGCTTTGTTTGTTGGTGCTTCTTTTAGGTAAGGTGTGGTGAAATATATTTAGTTTTACAAATTGTAGAAATAATAATGATGTATTGCATCAAAAGGCCTAGATCATGGTGCTTTTATCATTATCCCATAAAATAATTGAATCCTTAAAGCAAACCTGTTTTTCTAATTATGGTTAAGTTTAGGGCCGTTTCAGTTATGTCACATGCATCATGATGATAATATAAATATTCTACATGAGAGATAACTGAAAATGAAAGTTTTACCTAATCCTCCATCAAAGTGATATTTCACAATTTTCTGTTGGATTCCTAGTTGGAGCATCCAAGGCAGGGCAATAGTTGATTTTATAAGTCTGCTATTGATAGAAAATTTTGCAGCCTAAATTTTGATTTCTCTTTCCTTCTATTTTGACAAGAATTTTAATCAAGAAGGGTGTAATTCATTTCTGTAGATCCAAGTATCCTGAATAATTAGGATTGTTGAAGTCTCTTTTGAACCATCTAACTCTTTTTGGGCCCCTGATTTTATGATTGTTTGCGAAGCAAGTAATTTGGGTTGCTTACCAGTGGCCAGGGAACATTGAATGTTGTCTTACTGTATTAAATTCCCATACATTCTCAAGGGATAAGCACCATTTGTAGCAGACTGATTCGTTGGTTTCATCTCAAATCTCAATTATGCTGCAAATAAACAAGAAAAGGAAAAGCATAAACCCCATCTTTAAATCTAATAATAAAAAGAGTTAATTTGATAATAATAATAATAATAATAATAATAATAATAATAATAATAATAATAATAATAAACTGCCAGAATACTGATTTCACATATAGAATTAGAATTATGACGGAGATGGCAAAAATGAATCTAAATCCAAAATTTCAACTGAAACCGTCCAAATCCGCGTCCCAATCCGAGCCCAATCGAACCCGGTTTAACTAAGAAAATCAACTGAAATCCTACTTAAGCCCGAATCTGAAATTACCCAAAACCGAATTTACCCGAACTTGAGACGACTCGAACCCAAGACTAACCTGAATTTGATATAATTCTACCTCAGAAAATGGAAAATCAATGAAAATTTATTTTTCAAAAATAAAAATGAGCCAAAGTCTGAACCCGAACCTAACCTGAGCCCGAGACCGATCCTAACCTGAAATTGTAAATAACCAAATCCGACTAAGACCGAACTCGACTGGACTGAATCCGAATGAATCCTGAACCTGAATGAGCCCAAAACCTGTATAAGACCCGAACCTGAAATTACCCAACCCGAAACCAATCTGACCCGCCCATTTGCCACCTCAACATCCAAATACCTGAAAGGCTGAAACATTGTATACCCAAGAAGCATTGACATATTGATTACTGAGAGAATTATAAGATATAGATTTGAGGTGCAGTTTTATAAGATTCATGTCTTGTTTGTACATCCCTGATCCCTGTGTCTTCCTACACCAAATGTTATGTTCCAGTTGAACAGAGATATTGCAGCCAGTTCTGTCCTCATATTGGTACATTTCTGATTCTTCAACTGATGATGCTGTGAAAGAAATGAGAGAACCAGATTGAAGCATTAATTCATTCATATTCTCAATCCATGTCTTGAATTATCTGACAAGAAGCATGTGCTTGTAGTAATTAAACATGGCATGCTCTCTATTCTCCACTCTCCCATGGGCTTCAAAACAAAAGCACCATTCCGTTGGTCATGTCATGTATGCACTTATTTTGAACTCGATATATATCTTTTCATTCGTTTGCAAAAGAAAGAAAAAATGTCATGTCATGTATGCATCGATTTGATATTTGGTTGGTTTTTGAAGCCCAATGAATAGAACAAAAATCCAATGAGATCAATCATGCTGCATGGAAGGAAAATAAATTGAGCAGCTCCACCTTTTTGGATTGTGCAATGTGCCTTGTGCCTAACAAATAACAATGGAAGGAAGAGGGGCGGGGGTCAAATTTTCGATTTAAAGAGTTGGATCAAAATCCATCTTCATTTGAGCTTTAACATTGGCATCATATTGTTGCCTTGGTCAAAGAAGTATTTGTGTAATGATTTTGCATGTTGTAATATTATTACACATATAATATAAGAGTTTTCTGGTAAAAAAAATATGGATGAAAAAAGAGATCAACACCTTGTCAATAGGTAACATCAATGAATAAGTAATAATGCATATTATTTATTGTCTAGTTGCAACTGCCCATTGCCCAATGGTAAATAAAGGAGAAAGGAATTCAATAATGTTGGAAATGGCAAGTAACTTGACTTGTATATAAAACTACAAGGAAGGAAGGAACTATATAAAACTATAATAATGGGAAAGGAAGGAAGAAGTTAAAGAAGTTGTTGTTCGGTTGCCTGGGTTGGAGGGTGAAGTCACGGGTCGAATTCAGGTAAGATTCCCTAAGTAGGAGTACTTGCCAAGACCGGACGGTATCTTCTTCGATTCAAGTCCAAAGAAATCTATTCTATGCATGTAATTAAATATCCGTCGATACCTCGATATATCGGTCGATATATCCGATATCTGTACACCTCGATATAAATATCCATAAAAATTTCAATGTCACGGAATATCCGTCGATATATCCGTGTATCCGTCGATATTTATCGATATCTCGATAAATCTCGATATATCCGTAAATATCCGTAAATATCCATAAATATCCATATTAAATTAAATATTGTTTTTCGTTTTTACATTTAGGATTAAAAATATAAGCGACATTTCGATGAATTATTTCATTTTTTCAAAAATATTAGCAATTGAAGTCATTTATACAAAACTGTGATAATAGTGTAATACAAATAATTGTTTCGTTTAAGTGATTCGGTTTGAGATAGATCCGGGTTTCTCGATAATTTTTTCGTTCAAGTGTTGGTATTCGACACCTGGGTTAGCACATAAATCTCTGCAGAATCTTGTGTATTGTTACTATAATATGAGATTACGAGTTAGAGACATGGAAGCTGCACAAGAGGAGACTGAGCAAGATCCTTTGAATATTCTTGATATTTCTGTTGACATTGGTGATGAAGAAGAATATCCTCTTTTTCAATGGATTAGGCATGTGCATTTAGATGATCGTGATAGAAATCCTGATCAGCAAATTAGAAGTCATGCTGAAGAATTTGGGATTGATGTCGACAAAGTGATGTCTGAAGAGGTTGGTCTAGAATGTTCAACAGATGAAACAGTTGGTCCTCCACCTGGATTCGATTCCCAACCTAAATTTAGAGGTTCTTCAGCTCACGGAAGATGTGATGATGATGATGATGAGGGGGAAATGAAGGCAGAACTACAACAACAGGTACTCAAGGTGGGGATGGACAAAGTGGAGCAGAAGATGCAAGCAGGTATGGTGACAATTATGGGAGTTATTATGTACCATACGGTCTTTTTCCATGTGAGGCAGATTTCACACATGCAACACAAGATGAAAATCATGGATCTTGTAGAGCTGGGCATGGGGCCAAAAATAGAAAAGGGAGAAGAGCAATGCGTGAACTCACTGATGAGTTTAGCTCAATGAGTTTAACAACTGCATCTAGTTCATTTGGATATGGAGGGCATTTTGAATCAAATTCTAGTTATGGTACTAGATCTGGAGCAAATGAGTTTGAATCATCGGTTTCATCTAACATGTATCCAGAGTATCCACTTGAACAACAGACTTATAATGAGCATCCGATGCAACAGCCAAACGCGGACGCTGTTTCGGGTGAGTGCCCCCCTATTGGATGGCTAACAAGTATTAGTCGAGAGGCATATTTGGAATATGTGCACAATTATATGGTGGTTTATAAACCTTATATGTCATGACTTGAATATTTTAACTGGATTACCGCCCCCGGGGAAGATGATACATCCATGCCTAGTAGAAGTTATAGCAGTGGTAACTACGGTAGTAGTGATTTTGAGTCTCCAAGAAATTCAATGTAGGTTGTATTTGTGCTTTGGATTGTGTTTTGTGACTAAAATAATGTAAAATGATGCATTTATAAATATGATCTAGTAATTTCTAGCTTCAGAAAAGAAATCATATAATTTTTTACATTTAATGAAGTGGTTAATTTGGTAAACATCATTTTGAAGATAAAATAAATGTGTGTTTAAATTAGAATAGTTGATTTATACATATTATTTACACTTTTCGCAGTAAAAAATATCAAAAAAAAAATAAAAAATAATGTCTACATATACTCTATTTATCATATCTTGATTCTAAAACATGTGAAAATATGTAAATAAGAATTGGTCAAAATTTCAAGGCAAAATTCAAACGTTTACTATAAATATCCGTCATTTTAGTGCATTTTGGACCACTTATATTTGAATTTCATCGATACCTCGATATATCCGTCGATATATCCGTCGATATATCCGTTCGATATATCCGTCGATATCTGTATTAAACTCCATGATTCTATGTACAATGAAACTTGAATATTATAAATATTCAGGGTGAGCATCCACCTTAATTATCCTAGTTGTTCAATATTATTATAAATTAATTAATTAATTTTATAAATGTTACTGTTATTTTTCCCAGTAATCAAATCTATTTAACAACTAAATTAAATGATTAACTATGCAATTTACCTTTTCTTTAAATGACTAATACCTATGCAATTTACTCTCAACTCATATGTGAAACAGCTTTAAAAATTTGGGCTACGCCTTCATGTTAGGGGTGTCCAATTGGTCGGGTCGGGTCTATTCGGGTCGGTTCCACTCTAGAACCGACAGAACCGACGGATTGAAAATGGAACCGAGCACCGACCCGAGTACTCTTAGAACCGACAGGAACCGACTTTGTCGGTTCCGTCGGGTTCTCGGTCAGGTCGGGTTAGCCAAATTACAAGACAACTATGTAACAAATTTCATTTAGCTTTCAACAGGCCTGTAAAATCTAAATAAGTTACAAAATATGAATGTTAGATAGTTGGTCATTTACAACCTTTACCAGAATAGCATTACCAGTCACTATACAAAAAAATGAAGCCATTTTTAGCTTTTCCCTTTTCTAAGCCTAACTTAACTTGTATTTCTATGGCTAATGCTGCACAAAATACTTACAAAAGAGCCTGCAAATACTCAAAAACTCGATGCAGGCATCACCTACTTCTACTACCTAAGACTAAGTAGTAGCAAAATGACTAATGAGTGTTTAGTGAGGTATGTTCAGACTCTGCCCTTGGTTGGGATTCATTTTGAGGATTAAAGGACGGGACAGTGGCAGCAACTACATGTTCTACTTCTGTGGAACTTAAGTTCTCGCTTCCTACAAAAAAAACAGAAACTTAAATAAAAAATATACACCAAACCGAACCAAAAACAGAAGCAAGTAATATATTCACAAAAACAGAAACTCAGCAAGTAATATATTCCCAAGAACAGCAGCAAGAACTCATAATTATTGAGCAACAGTATAATATGCAGTTAATAAGCTGTAATAAGTCAGATCTCATATACAGCTTTTAAGAGCCCACACACATAAACAACTTGCAATGAACTCATAATTATTGAGCAAAACATTTCCAATTATTTGGGCAATTGCTCATCAGCCACTAACTTATGCCATTTCCTAAAAGCAAATCAAAGGCAGTTAATAAGTCAGGCCTGTCAGGCTGCCATCTTTCTTCTTTATATGATTTCAGTCGGTATTGTTAAACAAGAAATTCAATCAAACTAATTGAACCAAGTTTTGGCTTTAGAAAACCAACAAAGTCCCCAATGACTATAAAATTCTTACTCTGATATTTTTCTGCTGAGGCTGAGCTATCACATTCCTACTCAATAAAATCTTACTTCTGATTCAAATAATAGCAGAAACTGCATATATATATATTAATTATTAAGAAATTTTCCAGATCCACCATTGTTTCATCATTAAACATATATATATATTAATTCTTGTTTCCTTCCTTGTCTATGATACGAAAAATACAAACAAAAGAAATAAATAAGCAAAGTACTTGAACAAGGACAATAAGACATCTGACATCATCATCTTATTATGATGTCCAAGTTTCCTTACGAAATCTGACAAATGAAAAAACATGAACGATTACATATATATATATATATATTATAATCATTACAAGAAGTAATTGCTATTAATTGAATTGTCATTATATGAACAAACATTATGGTCCCTGGCCTTAACGACTTAACCCATTAATTAACCAACCACAGACAATACTTATTAGGCATTAGCTAACTGCTAACCTTTTGCAGACTTAGACAAGAAATCACCAAGAAAACTCAAACTCTCAAAGCTTACTGATTACTGAAGTCTGAATTTTTACCTTCATTTCCATGGATCAATACGTCGGGGTTGTCCATTTCGTCGAGATGCATTGCCCACCAAAGTCAGTAAGTCACAAGAAAAGGGTAATTTAGAGGAAATCAATATAAAAACTAAAAAATTTGAAGAATTTCAAAGATTTGGAAATTGGGGATTTTCGAACTAGGGTTTGGGTTTCAACTCAAATGGGGCAAAGATAAAGAAAAAGACACCGGAGGAAGAAGACGCCGTGAGTCCCGACCTCTGACTGTCTGTCGAGAGGCTAACCGGCGTCGATCGACGGTGAGGAACAGGAGAGGAGAAGGAGAAGGGTTTCAGAGAGAAAGAGGGGAAGAGGGCTATCGAGATAGAAGAGAGAGAAACAATTCAGGGAAAATCCAATCATTTTTTTTCTTTTCAATATATATATATATTCGGTATAAAAGAATAAAATATATATTTTTAGTTTTATTTATGTATATATAATAGAATTATAAAAAGATATATAAATTAATATATATTTATTTTTTTTATAAAAAATTAAACTGTCGGGTTTTCGGTCGGTTTCGGGTCTATATATCCGAACCCGACCACAGACCGAGAACCCGACTACAAGGTCGGTTTGCACCAATAGAACCGATAGCACCGTTTACACCGACCCATATGCCCCAAAACCGATTAAACCGATCGGTTTATTCGGTTCTGTTCGGTTTTGGACACCCTTACTTCATGTATGTTTGAGTGGTTTTAGTCAGATTTGGATGTCTCGTCTCCTACCTTTAAATTTAAATATTGCTATTTGCTAATGCTTTTATTTTTCTTTTCTATGTGACGCTGACGCACCAGACAAGAATAACAAGATCTCTACCAAACAAAGAACAAATTTGTTTTTGGCTTAAATATATTAAAAAAAATCCCTGAACTTGTTTAAAATAATTAATTTAACCTTAAAATCTTTTTTTATAGTAAAATAAACTCCTAAATTTTTATTCATAAGCTAATAAGTCCATAAGTTTTTATCTACCATCAATTAAGTCTTTGGTGTAAATAAAATTGATCACACGATCCTTATAATTTTACAACTTTAACGATTCTTTTTTTAGGCAGAAACAACTTTAACGATTATTGAGTTGGAATATGACCAATTTGAGTCATATACTAGTTTAATTGCCTGTCAATTAGAGTTTAGCATTGAATGTTGTCAAGTTTAAACATAAGAAGGGGTCTAATTGGGTGTTGATCAATGTTCAGGGACTTGACTGATTATTTTAAATAAGACCAAGATGGTTTTGTTTACGGTGCAATTGAAAGTATCATTTTAAATTAATTTTACCAAAAAAAAACGAGAAATTATCATTTTAATAAGATAATAATTAATTTAATGTACCCAAAAAAAAGATAATTAATTTATACACAAGCATCTAATGAGAGTTCAATCAACAATCCGGAAAAAAAAAATCAATCAATAAACTATTGAACATAACCTATCTATCAAATAATAATAAAAAAAATCCTTGAATCCAGAATTTCAAGATCCAAATAACATGAACCTATTACTTAATCTAACAAAAACATGGCTACTATTATATTATTGGATTGAATTTTGTTACATGTGTGGCCAAAAAAAAAAGGAATTGTGTTACATGATATATTTTGTATTCTTAGGTTGTGGTTTAATTTGCTCATATGGTAGGAAACACATGTCCAAAATCTAAAGACCCAATAGGCATGATTTCAATAACTAATCTAACAAACTCATTTATGATTCCTTACCAAGGGCATTTTGCACTTGGCTATGCATTTATTATTGGTCCTCTGCTCTTTCTTTTTCCCCCAACTAGGGAGATCAAAAATCGGGTCAAACCGAGAAATCGATCCGACCTGATTGAAAATGGGGTGAAATAGGTCGGTTGAGTCGATTTTGTCGGGTGATTCGGTTTGGAAAATCAGTTTTGGTGGTTTATTGGATCAATTGTCGGTGTGATAATTGAAACCGAAACCGACCCAAGAAACCGAAGTGTCAAAACGACGTCGTTTTGCACATAGGGTTTAGTTATATTTTATATTTTTCAATTTTAATTATATATATTATATATATTTGAAAATCATTTTTATTTTAATATGTAAAATATTTTATTAAATAAGAATATATATATATGTAAAAATTTTATTTTAATATATAATATATTATTAATATGTAATATATATGCAATATATTCAAACCGAAAAACTGACCCAAACCGACCCGAAATTGATTGGTTTTGGTTTTGACGGTTTCCCATTTAGTCGGGTCGGTTGATATATTACAATTTCAATTTTAGTTGAAACCGACCCGATAATCACCCCTACCCCCAACTATGAGAAATGTAAATGTTACACTTACATTCAATGATTCGATTCATAAGTTTTGCACATATATTATATTCATTAACAATTTAACATCTATATCCCATTCGAATTTAGATGAAAATGGATGCCTTTTTTTTTCAATTTTATTATAAATTGAAATAATAATAGTAATAAATAATTACATGTTACAACTTTCATTCAAGTTTAAACAAGAGATATGGATGCATATTATATTTTTCAAAAAAATGGATGCATATTATAAATTTAAAGCAAATGCAAAAGGAATAAATATGCAAAATCGTTTTTTAAAAATAAAAATGGAAACTTTACCAAAAAATCACTGGCTAAATGCTAATGGCATAGTGTGATAATTTACTAATTGAATTTGAGAGTATGGATGAATGTGTGATTTTGAAAACCGACTAACAAAAAAATCTTATGGCTGTCAAGGCTTGGATCCATTTGGAACCATTAGCAAATAGAGGTACTAAATAAATTCAAAAACATATAAATTTTTAATTTAAAATTTAGTAAGTGTAATTAATTAAGTTTTTTTTTTTTTGACGGAGAGTAATACGTAATAATTAATTAAGCTTAGAAAGGCTAAAGCGATTGATTGATAAAAATCAAAGAGTTCACACAGGGGAGGGAGAATGGGATCCCGCGTTGCCGCCACATTCCAAGTGGCAGTGTGACAGTGGCACCCAGCTAATCACCGAAAATCAACCAATCTAAATCAGAGCCGTTCATCTCCCTAGACCCACAAATCCTTCGGCTAGAAAACATCTGTTTCCCAAATCTCACTATCTCTGCCAAAATAAGCAGAAAGAGCAAAAGTTTCTCGCCAAAGTTAGAGCCCAAACCAAAACACGAACAAAACTGAGAAAGAAAAAGTTGCAGCCTTGCCATTCTCAATTTTCTTAAACTAGTATCATTTGCAGTTTTCTTCTTTTTGTGATTTTGATGCCGCGGTGATTGATCGGATATATGGCGAACCACCGTGTATCGTCAAGAAGCAGCGGCGGAGGAGCAGGAGTGACTGGAGGAGGAGGGCCGAAGTTCGGAGGTTTTGGATTTACAGTTAGATTGTTGGCTTCTGCAATTACAGTTGCAGTCTGTTTCTTCTTCGTTCTCTCTTTCTTCTTCACTTCCCACTCTCACTCACCTCATCTCGAAACCAACTTTGTAAGTACTTACTTACTTTCTCCTCATTTCCACTAAACAACAAAACATTATCTTTTTTCCCCCTAATTTCTTCTTAAATTTTGTACTCCGGATCTTCTCATTTCTGTTAATTAAATGATTAAATTGCTTTGTATTGTGTGTTACTAGGGTTTCACCACTGGTTCATATGGAATCGGATCCACACGGAGGTCCGTTTTGGCCCTCAAATCGGATCCACTCAAGCCCCGACTGGATCAGATCCGGAAACAGGCCGACGACCACCGCTCTCTCGTCCTAGCCTACGCCTCTTACGCTCGGAAGCTCAAGCTCGAAAACTCGAAGCTTGTTAGAGTTTTCGCTGATCTATCACGGAACTACACGGATCTCATTAACAAACCATCTTATCGGGCTCTCTTCGAAACCGATTCACTCTCCATTGATGAGTCGGTGCTCAGACAATTTGAGAAGGAAGTTAAAGAGCGAATCAAAGCCACGCGCCAAATGATCTCGGAAGCCAAGGAATCGTTCGATAACCAACTCAAGATCCAGAAATTGAAAGATACCATCTTTGCTGTCAACGAGCAACTGACCAAGGCCAAAAAGCAAGGCGCATTTTCCAGTCTTATCGCAGCGAAATCAATCCCTAAAAGCTTGCATTGTCTGGCAATGAGGTTGATGGAGGAACGCATTGCGCATCCGGAGAAATATACGGATGAAGGCAAGCCAACTCTTCCAGAATTCGAGGATCCAAATCTTTATCATTACGCCATTTTTTCAGATAATGTGATTGCTGCCTCTGTTGTGGTGAATTCAGCAACAAAGAACGCAAAAGAGCCATGGAAACACGTTTTCCATGTGGTGACTGATAAAATGAATCTGGGAGCAATGCAGGTTATGTTTAAATTGAAAGATTATAATGGAGCTCATATCGAAGTTAAGGCAGTTGAGGATTACAAGTTCTTAAATTCCTCTTATGTGCCTGTGCTAAGACAGTTAGAATCTGCAAACTTGCAGAAGTTTTACTTTGAGAACACACTTGAGAATGCCACAAAAGATACTACTAATATGAAATTTAGGAATCCTAAGTATCTGTCGATTTTGAATCATTTGAGGTTTTATTTACCAGAAATGTATCCCAAGTTGCATAGGATATTGTTCTTGGATGATGATATTGTGGTGCAGAAGGATCTGACTGGGTTGTGGAATATTGATATGGATGGAAAAGTGAATGGGGCGGTGGAGACTTGTTTCGGGTCGTTCCATAGGTATGCCCAGTATATGAATTTCTCGCATCCTCTGATTAAGCAGAAGTTTAATCCCAAGGCGTGTGCTTGGGCTTATGGGATGAATTTCTTTGATTTGGATGCTTGGAGGAGGGAAAAGTGCACGGAGGAGTATCATTACTGGCAGAATCTGGTGAGTTTAGTTGCCATTCTTTAGTTGCTTGCTTTCTTTATTATGCCTGCATTAGGTGCTTGATTTATGCTATATGTTAGATAATGCAACCTGTTTATGGTAGCCAAAGCTTGAATGCAGTGTTGCAAAACTTTTATATATGAATTGAGATTACTGAAACTGCTAGTAGTAGTATGCTACTTACTAATTCGCTGAGATATAAGGTGAAAATGCTAGTAGTTTTGGTTTAATCAATATGAGTTTTGTTTACTTTTGTTGCTTTAATCATGTGGCTGCTACTTAGCATATTAGTATTAATTTGTGGATAATGGTTTTGCAGAATGAGAACCGAACCTTGTGGAAATTGGGAACATTACCACCTGGTTTGATCACATATTACTCCACGACAAAACCACTAGACAAGTCATGGCATGTTCTTGGACTTGGGTACAATCCAAGCATTAGCATGGATGAGATCAACAATGCTGCAGTGGTGCACTTCAATGGGAACATGAAGCCTTGGCTTGATATCGCAATGAACCAGTTTAAGCCTCTTTGGAGTAGATATGTTGATTATGAATTGGAGTTTGTCCAGGCCTGCAATTTCGGTGTCTAAACAAGGTCATAGGTCTACACTTTCTGCACCAGGAATATGCTGGAAGCTACTTCTTAACGTCAAGAATTCATCTCACCCATCTGCATTTTCTTACACGTTAAAAAAAAAAAATCAAGTGTGCTTACTCTGCCTGGAAGAAAATTAGCATTTATACTAGCATAGTATACTTGTCATATTAATTTTATTGGAGTTCTTCCGTCTGTTTATACAAGTGAAGTATTGCGCATAAGTTATGCAGACGTTTCAACTGTTAAATTATTATTAATGCAAATCATAATATGATCACAGTTCTTGCTACTGGAGAAAAAAATATATTGTATTTTCTTGTGTCATTTATTCCAACTTATTTTCTGCGTCATAGAACTATGTACATCCTTCGATGCCAAAAAAAAAAAATGAACTATATATAGCTTCCTTAGGGCTTAGTTTGGTACTAGGGAAAATACTAGGGGAAAGAAAATGAATTCCCACATTTTCCCTCTTTGCGTTTGGTTAGTAAGGAAATTGGGGGGAAATTATAAAATAGGGAAAATTGGGGGGTAAAATCATTAAATAAAGTTTTCCCTCATTTTCCCCTAAAAACTCACGGGAAATTGAGAGAGTAGGGAAAATTGGGGGGTAAAATCATTAAATAAAGTTTTCCCTCATTTTCCCCTAAAAACTCACGGGAAATTGAGAGAGTTGGAGAAAATTTTATCGGGCCTAACTCATCTCTCGCAGTCGTCTCCCTTCTTTCCTCTGTGTATCTCCGGTGAAGCCAAGGGAAGCAGCGCTCATCCTCCACCAAAATCCGGCCACTCGAAACTTTCGCAACGAATTTAATCGGGTCCCATCGAATCCCTCCTCCGAGAGCTCAAATCACCCAAGGTCAATCGGTTGAGAATTTGTTCTCCGGTTGAGAATTTCTTCTCGAATAAACAGGTAATTCTTAGATTCTTGAAATTAATGATCCAACTTTGTTGCTTTCTTGCCTTCATACAATAGTTTCTTGTTTACTCTCAAATCCCTCATCTGGTAATCTCGTTTTGGATTTCTTTTTGGAATTTTTTGATTGCCTTATACCTGGTAATGGAGTCTATGATTTTAAATAGTGATATAGCTAATTTTGTTACTTTCCCCTGAATCAAAACCTTTGTTAAATTATTTTGAATCTATCCAGTTTCAGTTCAGTTGAACTTGTTGTTTATGTGTCATAATATATTATCACATCATATAAACAATTCAAAGTTAAAACTTCTATTGGTTTTGGGTTTAGATTTCCATGGAGTTTGATGATGACAAAGCTAGTTTGCTTTACAGACAATCTGGTATACAAAAATCATGAAACTTGTATTCTTACAAGCAGAAATGGGTACTAGTCTATGTCTGTCAAGTTCTAATTATTTGGTTGTTTAAAACTATTTACTATAAGGGATATAGTCTAAACTACCATAGTCTAGTAGATATTGTGTCACAGAGGGAGCATCATCAACTCAGTTATCTGTAGGAACTTAGTTAGTAATTAGTATATTGTTGCTGTATGTTAAGAAATCATTAATGTATATATCTGTTTAAATTCTCTGTCATTGTGATTTCAAGGATGGGTCTCTTAACCTATTATGGGATTAAATAGTTCCAGTACAGCCCAGAAAATCATATGCTATGTCTTCAAAATTTAAGCAGCCTATTCTTAACAGCGGAAAGCACCCTGTTTCTGCTCAGGAGTAGGAGTATCTTTTCTGCATTCCAATAACATACCAAGATTCAGATTATATATTCGAATTTAATTATGCTGATTGACAACTACAAACATTTTGAGAACAATGGAGCTATGAAATAAAGCAGAGAAGCAGTTTAAACTTGCAGAAGCTCTATTCTATGTCTAGTCCTTCTTAGGATGTTTCCATCAGTAGAGAAACTCCATAACCACAAAAATATGAAGCATATATAAGAGATCTTGAGGTGTGTGTCTTAGGAAGTTATAAATCTTATCAAAGTATTAGCAGTGCTTTTCAAGGGTGTTTTACCATATCTCATTTGCCTATGTTAAGTATAGACAGCCATGATTTTTAGTAATCTCTTATCTCAAGTGGTTATCACATGACCAATGCATTTCCAAACATTCAATTGTTATTAGCTGGCAATTCACCCGTTGTTTTTAATAAGGAAACATAAAATCTCAAAAGTAAAAAGTTGATGATCAAGGAGAATGATAGACAGTGGATTGATGTTTAGAAGAGAATGCTAGAGAGAAAATGAGGAACTCTTTGTACTAATGTGACATTGAATTGAATGCCTTTTGAATACCAATGTCCTGTCTCGAATGCTATCTACAATGATATTCCCATGAATATGTTCTGATTTATCATGGAGTTGAACTACTATTTTGTTCCTTTCTGCGTATCACTTTAAAAAATAGCTTATATACGGAACTCTTTTAGTTTGTTTCTTTTTCCTATGTCAGCAGTCTATGAGATGTGTTTAGTTTAAACATCTAGAAAAAACATTGCATTTAGAATGTAGCTGTAGTTGGGGATTGGGGGGAATATTAAAGAGATATATATAGCCAACCAAATCAACATTTATATTTCTTTCGTTATAACTGTTATACTATATGATAAAAGCAGTGGGTAGAAAGTAAAAATCATGGCTAGTTGGAAATGAAAGATGATTTTGAGAATGAAAATTGGGTTTTTAGTTTTTTGATTAGTCAAAAGCGTTTTTCTTTTAATTGGCCTTTTGCTTCCATAGCACAATGCAATCAAGAAAGCATTAATCCAATGGAACCTGTAGGTATGAGAGTGACAATATAGGGTTTTGCATTGCTGTAATTAGTGTACTATTATACATTGCTGGTGTTAGGCAGTAAGAAGAAAGTGATTATCCTTGTTTTTTATTAACTTTGTATTGAGATAAAAATGTAGGATAATAGTTTGTAATTTCAAAAATTCTGTATGGCGTTTGTTTTAGGTACCCTACTCTTTTTGAAGAATTCCCGCATGCCCATTATGCTAATTTGCCATGTTTTCGATTGACGGGCACTGCACTCTTGTTAGATTCACAAGAGCAAAGCATATACCAGGCACATGAGAATGATACTGTGGAGAGGCTTTGTAGAGTGCTTATGATGATGAAAAGTAGGATTGTACCTCTTCAGTCCCTGCATCCTTTGAGATGGGATCTTGGCCTGCCGGATGTTGATTTGGTTGGTTGATTTAGTATAACTAGCCATGATTTTTACTTTCTACCCACGGCTTTTATTAGAGATCGAGTGGTGCTCTCTTAGGTACAAAGAGAATAGCCTTGAACTCAAGCTTTCCCTCAACAGAAAAGTGCTTCACAGCAAGATGATCTTCCTAGGCATTTTTTTTGTTAAGCAAATAATTTTGTCATTTTTATGCTTTTATATATAGTACAAGACTAGAACTTGATCCAAGTAATGAACTTGGGCTGCTATATTGTGTCAATGAAAATTTTGAAATGACAATTTTAGTTTAGCTATGATTAATAAAGTGTCTTCTCTCTTGCAAAAAAAATAGGGTCTTTTCTCATATTTTCCTTTACCCCCAAATTTTCCATGAACCAAACATAGTTGAGAAAATACTTTCCTTGATATTTTCGATAGCTTTTTCCTTGACACCAAACAAGCTAAGGATTTGAAGTTTTCCCTATTTATTTTCTTTGATTTCAATTTTCCCTAAAATTTTTCTTTCCCTAGTATTTTCCCTAGTACCAAACTAAGCCTAGAGAAATCAAGAAGTTTCTTTTTATTTGGATACCATTACCAAGAGAAATTACCAGATAAATTTTCATGTGGCTATTATGGTCTGAATTTATTGCGAAAAAAATAAAGGTCAGAATTCAGAAATTCATAAATGCTTTATGAGTTTGGTGTGCTTTGATGGCAATCTCGAAAGGGGGGAATTGGATAAATGCCCAAATCAAGCAAGAAACATAAAAGCTCAGGTGAGGCGTTTTTGACAAAATTGAAACCCCTCTATAACATTTTTGTTGCAGATTGCGTCTTTTTGTCCAAAATTGCAACAAAGACAAAACCCAACAATTAAAAGTAGATTACCAGCCGAAATAGAATGCCCCAGAAACCCTAAAACATATTAAGTAGTATGCTGAACAATAATAGAATCAATCTACTATTCACCCAAAACCTTACCTTTCAATATTATATCTAATCAGAAGACAAAATGGACTAGGAGAGGAAGACAATCCTAAATAAATCTCAGATAAGCTCCTCTGCAAAGCACTGATTGCTTTTTCCTAAATGCTATGCAACGATTTGATAAAATCACTACAACTACAAACAGCAAAATATCCCTGACCACTCCCCAACCAATTTCCAGATTAATTTCTTCAAGCAGGGGCAGATACCCTAGGCGCCACATTCTTGGCAGCTGCATTAACTAACCCCCCAGCACGGTTCACACGTCCACCATTACTCCCCATGTGTTCACCCCTCTGATATCCATCACCTCCACGGTTGTTGGAATATCCTCGACTGTTGCTCCTATTTCCAAACTCAGCCCGATCCCGATTACCAAACTCACTCCGGTTATAGCCCCTGCCGTTACCATAGTTTCCACGTGCTCTTGCTCCCTCATTTCTGTATCCACCCCCAGAACCAGAAGACGACCGCCCTTTGTTCCCTGCAAATGAATATGTGTTGTAACATACAAAATACACCATCCAGACCAAATAACCGAAAATCCACATCCTCTAATACCAACAATAAAGTGGCTTTCACAGTTTACCCAAGTGAAAGAACTCATGATTTACCAAATCGTGTGAATTATTATTTACTAAAACTTTGAATGGAGTTGATAAAAGCAACTTGCCTCGAGAGGTAGACCGCTTTTCTTCAACCACTGCTTTACGTCCACCAATATTAATAGGTGAAGCCTGAACGATAATTAAAAGAAGAAGGCATAAGAAAGTAAATTTATCGCTGAAAATAAGATAATAAATGCAGCTAGAAGAGAATCATTTAATGCTGGAACGGTATATCAGTTTCAACATCACAGCCCTCCCATTGGCATGACAGTACATAAAAAATCAAATAATGAATTCAGTCCAATTTCAAACCATCCACAGGAAGAGAATTAAGACTCAAAACAATGGCATAAATTGCATTTTTTAATGCAAAATCAACAGAAGGATACCATTTCAATATACCTTCATTATTATATTGACAGCGAAAGATATAAAGGCTAAACTTTATAGGCGTCACACCTAAAATTAATTAAAAAGAAAAACCAATTTCTTGTACAAGCAGCAGTGAAACCTTTGGATGATTCGGTCCACAAATTAATAATTTCCATTAAAAATGTCATTAAGAGTCATCCAATACAATCAAAATTGATAACAGAACTTTTAACAAATATAAACTTAGACAAACTTGATTATTGAAAGTAAGCTTCAGGATACACAAGTCAATTTCAAAAAGAATGTACTGGTGAACACTGCAAAGGTTTAATGGTCCTAAAATGATGTATGAAATATGACAGATTACGGCAGATGTCCAACCAAGGGATAGATCATAAGGAACAGGTGGAATAACGGGTTTGGCAAATCTTACATAACTTACCATCAAGATCTAGTAGCAAGTAATTTCATTGAGGGATCACTGAGACATGCAACATAAATCATGTATACAACTCACAAGCAATTAGATATGTAGAACTGGGATTCACAAGTTTAAATCCATAAAGGGGAAAAAGGAAAAGTGGTTAAAGAATTCCCAGTCATCACTCATTATGCTAGCATAAAGCTAACTCCAGCATTATCTTTAAAGTTCCACCAAGCTTCTCTTAACCTGAAAGGTTGACTTTATATGCTATTAACTTGCTAGAAAACAAAGTATAATTGGTTTTATCACCATAGCCAGGAGAAACAAATCTTCTTTTCGCTCCTCTTGAGACTATAAGGCTAAGTAACACCCCACATTTTGACAACATTGAGGCTCTCTAACCCCTTCCCACTACAGTCTAGCACCTTTGCAAGTTCCACAATCTAACCCTCGTATCTCCTTGTCAACCATGGTTGTTCAACATCCAAGCTTCTGATCCGGCATATGAAGGCGTGAATGACCTCTGCCTCCATCACTTCGCAAATGTTCAAAGAGATTGAAGGATTATGTCATACAAGCTTTGTATGTCAAATAGTTCAGATGACCCAGATCAGCAGTTTTGAAGCCATACATTTACCAAGACTTGACATCAAATATGACATCAGTACTATAATAGAACATCATAGCGTCCACTCTGCGTTCATCAATGAACATCATAAACCCAACACCTCTTCCTCATCCCTAGTAAATCTTACAATTTCATTTTCCAACAAAACAAAAGAAAGTTTACTTAAAATCTAGGACCCATCAAAACTTCAGTCAAGAAATTTGAGAGCTTAGAAGTCATGCTATAAGCTAAAGCATAACCTAAAGCTAAAAGCAAGTGAAGAATTGCAGAACTTAATGTGTTGGTGCCATGACAACAGACTTCTAATAATGCAAATTATACCAATTACAGTAAAAAACATCAAAAAAGGTTAGCACAGAAAAAATTAGGCCGAGTAACTACCTCTATAGCCCTTTGCACAGCACTTGCCTCTTCAAACTCCACAAAACCAAAACAAAACCCCTGTTGTGAAATACCGGGAGAATATTAACTCAATTTACATTCATAAGCGAATACGACAAAAAAAATCAAACTGTACCTTTTGGCTTCGAACTTGAATACCACCACTCTTAATAGGTCCAAAATTCTTAAATTCATTCTCCAGCATGGTAGGAGTGGCATTTATAGGGAGACCTTTGACATAGATGGACGGGCCCTCAACTGTCCACAATGAAAACAATATGCAAGTGAATCATATGCATAGGTATGCATCAATAAAAAAATTCATGACAAAGCAGATAACTAATAAGTTGCAAGCTAACTAAAATGACAAAAAGGTAGATACCTTCCACATCTTGATTATTTCCAGTTTCAGCAACGTTGTTGCTGGAAATCTGCGTATCAGGTGCTGGAGCTGGTGCAGGAGGTGCAGCAGTTGCAAGCTGATCATGGCTCTTAACTGCAGACTTCACAGGGGTATGAGTAGGGGCTGACAAGGGAGTGGCATTCTCCTTCATAACCTTCACCTAGAGCAATAAATAGATCCCGATAATTCTATCACCTCAAACCAGCACTGTTAATGCAAATAATAAATGAGCCTACTGTACAAAAAAAATGGTATTTACAATAGATGCATATGATTTCTTTGGCACTTCTTCAATCTTGGAGTTAGAATCAGCAACCATCTGGGAATCATCGGGAATCTCATCAACAACCTCAGCCACTGGTGCTTCCTCTTCTTCGATAGAAACATCTCCATTCTCAGAAGGATTGTACACTTCTGGCACATTAGCTTCTTCTGGTGATGAAGCTGGTTGCTCACCAACGTGATTCTCAGGAGCAGGTGAAGGAACTGCAGACAAGCATTTACATCATTTGGAGAATAGCATAATAAGTATTTCAGAAAGCATTTCAGTTCAGGTATTCAATTACCTGGCTCAGGAGTAAGAGAAGCATTGATATCATTAACTGGCTCCTGGCTCCCACTTTGATGTTTGGCATCATCAACATATCTAAATACATCATTTAAAACAAAATAGCCATTGTCTTGAGGTGCCAAGAAGAAACTCTGAGTAAATTTCCGTTTCACGTTGTCCTTTCCCTTTAAATACCCAGTCACAAGAACAAGAACTCCCCCATTGTGAGAGTCTTGTGCATCTACAGTTGTTATATCTGCTGTAAACTCTCCGTAACCAAGTGAGAGTATCTTCTCATTGATGGCCTGTTCCAGAAAATGAAGCACCATAGTTTCAACTCTACCATTTCAAACTCCTATAAGTCATAGCTATTTAGATACTAGATCAACAAAATATGAGTCAATACAAGTGTTAGGCTACAACCAGAATTAAATACAGAAGGATATAATCGGTTCCATATCATAGCCTGTTCTATTTTAATAGAAGTCTATCTTGTTTCTGGGAAGCACAAATTTTGTTGATTAGAAACTCCATTCTTAAGGTATAGCGCAAAACATTTAATGTACAAATAAGGCCAGATATCAAAATCTTCAAAATTGTGTGACAATTCCTTGATCCCATTTTGCAACATGAGAACCAAATAATAGGAAAAAAGGATAGCAGATATTTACACTAGAAAACGAAGAAAACCATGAATTACTAAGATATAGCTTTAGAGAAAAACCCAAGTTATTTGAGAACTCACTTTCATGGTTGTTGTGATACTCATGCCACCATTTTCTTCAGGGCGACCAAGTTTGCTACTGTCCTGGTAAAATCGGTGAACCAACGCAGGCGACTGATGCAAGATAAGGTAGTACTGATGAACAAAGGCAATACCGACCTGAAATGACAAACAATTAGAAATCAAAACATAACTCCAATTACTGTAATAACATCCAAATAAGAGGGAAGGAGGACATACAAGCTCGGCAGTAGGAGTATGGTCAGCTTGGACTTGTTGTTCTGTAGATGCCATTGCCGATTTGATACCTGCAAAGCAGCGAAACCTTAATTCAACTTACTGAAAAAAGTTATAACCTGATTTTAAGTAGTCATTTACTCAAAAGAAAACCCTTAACCAAATTTCATTTCTAAAGGCATCTCTTTTGGCAGAAATAACTACGAAACATTCTAACTTACGTGACTACCAGATAATGAAAGTTTCGAACAACTAAATACATCTTAAACATTTGTCCAGAAAACTTTCCGTCAAACCTAAAAGAACAAAAGGATCCGCTGATAAACACTTTGTTCACAGTTAAAATTCATCACATCCATTTTTTAACGATAATTTAAGCATTTTTGTATCCTCAAAACTTAACATCTAACATTGATCCAGGCAACAGATTAGAGGAAAAAAAAAGAGTGAGAAAAGAAGATGAGAAAGAGATTAATGATATACCTGAGATTTTAGATTTAGATCGCAAAAAAAAAAAAAAAAAAAGAGAGGTGAGAGAGAGAAAGAGAGCTTTTTTCTTCTTCCTCTTTTTGCAGTTTGAATTGAGAAATGGCTTCTTTTTCTCTCACCTCCCTTTGGTTGTTGGTTGATTTGGTTTGGCGGTTTCTAGGGTTTTTGTGGAGATCTTGAAGAAGCGCGAGACTGACTCAGTGGGTAGAGAGAGCAATGAGCAGCAAAGAGAGGGCTCAGCTTTGAAGGGTTTTTGCTATTTATACCTAGCAATGGGAAATGAAATCTCTTTCTTTGTTACTACTCACCTGGACAAAGCCATGCCCTGTCTTCCGAGTATTTTTTTTTTCTTTCCTAATTATTAGTACTACTAATTATTTTTAATTATTATTTTGAGTAAAATTATTATTAATTAGAATTATCCTTTTGTGGCAAATAAAAAAAAGATAGAGAAAATAATAAGTTATATATAGTGCACTTACCACACCATATCAAGGTCTAAATTATCTACTGGATTTATCCTGTAGAATATCTGAATAGATTTGAAGAGATACTGAGAGAATATTTCAGAGAATATTATCAACAGAAGATATCATCAGAAGATTTCAACTGAAGATTATCTGGAGATTATATGAAGATTTAAGTAAATTATATTTAGATATTATTTGATTATGTAATCTAAATTTGATTTAGATTTTATCTCTTCAGATGATCTTGACCGTTGTAACTTTCAGCTATAAATAGGCTAGTTCTGTTCAGTTGTAAACACACCTCATTTCTGTATTTCATTCTCTCTGGAGTAATAAGAAATTCTCTCTCATTTCTCTCTATATTATTCTTCGCGTTCTTATTAGTTTTATTTATAACACGTTATCAACACGAAAGCTCTAGTTAGCAACACGAAGCTTCAATCTTCTGTTTAAGGTTTGATCTTTCAATCTCAAGTTTTTAATTTCTAAAGTTGTTTATATTGTTGTCTTTTTACTCATATAGTAAATAATATTGAAAATTACCTTTGACACCAGAAGTTGTCATTTTGGTAAATTAAAATTACCTTTGACACAAGAAGTGTCACTCCGGTAAATTATAATTATTGATACCAGAAGTTGTCACCTTGAATTACCATAGTTAATTCATTTTTGACACCAGAAGTTGTTACGTTGAGGAAATTATTATTTTTGAATTAATTTTGACACCAGAAGTTGTCATACAAAGGTTGTGATTATTTTAAATTATTGCCATATTAAAGGCAACTCGATTTCCTCGATAAAAACCAATACGCTCTTCTAGAGTAGATTCTAAATTTCTCCCCCTTCTTTTTCGAGGAACTATACATTTGACCCCTTCATCTTTCCTGGGAATTTACCTGGTGTGATTTTTGGTACATCCAATCATGCTAATTTTTTGAATTATTTAAATTCAGGATTATGGCAAATATCGAGAAGCCCAAATTTCAAATCTTGGAAGTTACCGGAAGTAACTACTCGTCCTGGTGCCTCGGCATTGAGTTGCATCTCCAAGGGCAAGGTCTGGCTGATACTATTTTAGAAGACGGAAAAGATGATGACAAAGAAAAGGCTAACGCCTTAATATTCATTCGTCGGCATCTCAATGATGATTTGAAAACCCAGTATTTATATGTTCGTGATCCCCACACTTTGTGGACGAGGTTGAGAGATAGATATGATCATACCAAGTTATTCTCCCTCGAGCTCAATATGATTGGCAGAATATAAGGTTGCAAGACTTCAAGTCCGTCTCTGAATATAACTCGGCTCTTTTTGACATTGTGTCGAGGCTTGAACTCTGTGGTGTTAAACTCACAGATGCTGATCTTTTGGAGAAGACATTCTCCACATTCCATGCTTCCAACATTGTATTACAGCAACAATACCAACAACGTCAATTCAAGACATACTCTGAATTGATAGTTGTTCTGTTGACAGCCGAGCAAACAAATGAGTTGTTACTCAAAAATCATGAACTAAGGCCTACTGGTTCTACGGCACTTCCTGAAGCAAATGCCAGTGTGAATAAAACTGTGGGCCGTCCTAGAGGCCGTGAGCATAGGCATGGGAATTATCCCCATAAGGATGGTGAGAAACCCATCCATAAGACTGCCCAAAATAACTTCAAAAGGAGGCAGCAGCCTATGAAGAAGCATGGTGATAGCAATCAAAATCGCAATAGTGATGGCATCTGCTACCAATGTGGAATGACTGGACACTAGTCACGTACCTGTCGTACGGCAAAACACTTGGTTGATTTATATAAGGCATCTAGAAAGGGTGAAGGCAAACATGTTGAGACCCATGCCACTGAGAATGGCCAAGCTTTGACTGATATTGAGGCCAATGCTACTTTGACCAGTGAAAAATCTGCTAATGCCACTAAGGCAAAAAGTTATGAAGTCTTTGACTTTTTTGAGGATCATAATGAGAAGTCGCCAGAATGGTGGAAGACAGCCAAGATTTAGATTTCCAAGAAAATGTTATATTTCCTTTATGCTTTTATGTATTCACCCTTAGGTGGTTATGTGCCTAAGGAAGATCTGAAATAAATATGATCATCAATAAAGTTATGAATTTTCTTCTTTACTTATTGAGTAAATTTTGATCAATATTACTAATTTTTATGTCATTTGACACCCGAAGTTGTCAACATAAGTGCAAATGAAAAATATTGAGAAAAACCATATTATATGTTTACTTGATAATGCTACCACGCATATGATGTTAAGTAGCAAAGACTTTTTCTCAAGTATAACATTGTGTAAAACAAATGTTCATACTATATTTGGTGATGCTAAGATTATGGATTGCTATGTGAATACCATAATTATTTTGCCAAATAACACTTCTTTACATCTTGAAGATATATTATTAATCAGTAGGTCGAGGAAGAATCTACTTAGCTAAGGATGTACACCATAATGTGTAACATCTTGAGACAACAACTGAAATAAATAAAGATTGTCTAAGTATCACCTTAAGATGGGCCAGAAGACCATCTATGAAAGGTTAGAAGCCTATATTAATGGGTTGAATGTTTTCCCCCAAAAGAGTTACTATTATGCCTTGAAAATTAAACCATGATATGTTCAGACTTTGGTATGATTACCCTAGTCATTCAGGCATGATGATGATGCAAAGAATCATCAAGAATATAAGGAGACACCCTTTAAAAGACATAAAAGTCTTGTTCTCTGAGGATTACACTTGTGAATCTTGTTCGTAAGGAAAACACATTTAAATCATTTTTCAAAGTACAAAATTATTGCCAATTACCAAATATATAGAAGTTTGACACCTGCAGTTGTCAAAATAAATATTGATTCCGGAATCATCTGTATGTTTTTTATAGATTATGGTAAGTAGCAATAACTTTTGTATGAATAATAAGATGCATCTCCGCAAGGCCTTGCTAATAACATTATGTGAGATGCTAATTTACGCTAATGCGTAACGATTATTAAAATAATTTCAATGGGTTGTCATAGAGGCCAATACTATGGACCATGAAAGAGGTCATAAGCATGCTTACAAAATTATTTTGAGCCCCTGTAGAGGCTTTGAGCATACAAATTATTTAACAAACTCGTATGAGAGGTGATGAATAGATGCTCGCTACTTTGGTATGCTACCTAACGCCATGTATGAATTGGTTCTACGGGGCATTACTGGGAAAGCAATCTATTTTTTTCTTGTATCACAGAAATGCGCTATATTCATGGACGGCTCATTATGTCGCTTTTGAGAGCATGGGCATAATTATGAATATATGCTGCTTAAGGTGTATGCTCATTGAGAAATTCTAAGATATCCAATCTGATTGGTGTATGACAGAGTCGAAAAATAGATAAAGTGAAAAAGCCAGAAGCCTGTGAATTGACTCGACATTGTGCATATTTTGGGTGTATGATTAAATACTTTGCTAATATTTATTTGGTATCCCTGAAGGAGATATATATGCGTATTGAGCTCCATGCTATTAAGAGTAATTAAGATATATATGACATTAGATTCAACACCCTTTCGTCATATAATATTTCTCCCCTTCAATTAGTCATAGGCCATGAGCCGGACATTTCACATGTTTGCATTCTTGTTTGCGTTGTTCAAGTGCCTGTAGCACCACCGTAAATGATTAAAATGGGTCCCCAACGACATATGGCATTTATGTTGGGTTTGATTCACCGTCCATTATTAGGTTATTTGAACCATTGACGAGTGATTTATTTACCGCAAGATTCGTGGATTATCTTGAGACCGTGTTCCCATTACTTGGGAAACCAAGGCTTCCAAAGACGGATAGCATAAAAACCTGAAGTTTTCTCTTAGAAAAAAGACTGTCTCATTAAGACCCAATAATACATGAATGAGAAAGGTGCAAAATTTGATCCATTTGCAAATTATTGCAATCAATTTGCCCAATCTATTTCATCAGATTGTTAAAGCTATGAATATTCCAGCTAAGATAGATGTTCCTGAAGAACATGATGGATCAAAATGACTATGCTTGGAGCATGAAAGAATGATGGGATCAAATGTATAGTTCCTCGAAAAAGAAAAGGGAGAAATTTAGAATCTACTCTAGAAGAGCGTATTGGTCTTTATCGAGGAAATCGAGTTGCCTTTAATATGGCACAAAATAAAGAGAGCAAAATACTGAATAATATTGCCCTTGAAGAGGAACAATTCATGAGCAAATTTCCCATGTAGTGGTACAAACCCATGAAAAGATCACTGACCCCGAGAATACTAGAATTTCCATTGTAATGAGATAATCATCGACGATGCGTTCACTCTCTAAATCGCTCATGAAATTATGAACGATGATAATGAATCTCAGTTTATAACCATATGTCATCAAAGGCAAGATTGGCCTGAATGAGAGGAAGCAATCAAGGTTGAGTTGGCTTCCCTTGACAAAGAATGATGTCTTTGGACTCAAACCCATTGGATTGAAATGGGTATTTGTTTGGAAATGAAATAAGGTCGTGAAACCCGACCTGCACGACCTGTAACCCAAGAGTTCACTTAAAGAACCGGGTTTGATTATAATGGAATGTATTCACTTGTGATGAATACGATTACCTTTCATTTTCCTTATGAAATTGGAAACATGTTATATGAACATTGTGATGACATACTTATGGTTCAAAGGAGATAATATGCCTGAAGCATTCACTTCTGATATTTATATAAAAATTCTTGAGGGATTTAAAATGCCTGAAGCATACACTCCCTGCAACTTATTCTCAAAAGTTGCAAAAGATCTTTATATGGGTTGAAGCAATCCAGTCGCATGTGGTATCAACGCTTAAGCGTGTGCTTATTAAGAAAGAGTATAAAAATATCTCATCTACCCATGTGTGTTTATTAAGAAAATGAAAACTGGATTTGCTATAGTAGCAGTTTATGTCGACGATATAATTTGAAACTCCTGAAGAGTTATCCTAAACTGCTAACTATTTGAAAAGGAGGATGAGGATTTGGTTAAAACCAAATTATGCCTTGGTCTAGAGGTTGAGCAAAGCAAATGATATACTTTGAGCACCCTATGGTTATAAGGTCCATTGATCCCTAAATGGACATGTTTCGTCCTAAACAAACCGATGAGGATATATTTGGTCCTGAAGTATCGTACCTCAATGTTATTGGGGGGATTAATGTATTTGGCACAATGCATGCGACCTAAAATCGCATTTGCGATAAATTTGTTGGCATATTTCAATTATTAGCCAACTCGGAGATATTGTTAACCATATCTTATGTCATCTCTGTTGTACCATAGTTTTGGGGTTATTTTAAGAAAACTACTAATTTTGGTTTAGTAGAATATGCTAATGCAGAGTATCAGTCTGATCTGCATAAAACTCGCTCTCAAATCGGTTACTTGTTTTGACGATACAACCATTTCTTGGTGTCCTACGAAGCTAAAGGCTAGTAGCTATATCTTCTAACCACTCTGAGATTATCTTCCTCTATGAGGCCAGAAGAGAGTGTGTTTGTTATAACACATATTTAAGGAATTGTGAATTGAAACAGGTTATAAGTTCTTCCATTATAAATGTTGTTGCTTCTATTGCACATGCCAGGGGAGAATTTATTAATGGTGATTAGACCAAGAACATCTCGTCTAAATTTTATACTCATGAACTCCAAGAAAGTCGACAAGTTAATGTTAAATGGATTCACTCCGCCAACAATCTTGCAAAATTTTTACCAAATTGTTGCCAACATCAACATTTGAGAAATTACTTTATGGCTTTGGTATATGTGGCGAGCTAGTAAAATGCAAGATTGATTTCCCTAGAATTGGAAATGATTAGATGCCCTAGAAATGGCAATCTGCTTTAATTCAGGGGGAGCAATTATAGTGCGATGCACTCTTTTTCCCTTATGTTCGGTTTTTATCCCACTAGGTTTTACCAACTTAAGGTTTTTAATGAGGCAGCAGTAGCACATTAAATGAATATTGCCTGAAGACAAATTAGAGGATAATGTTGTACTATTTTTCCCTTATGTCCGGATTTTGTCCCACTAGGTTTTTTCCGACTTAAGGTTTTTAACGAGGCAAGTCTAATTAGGCCGTTAGAGTGGTGTTCAGTACAAGGGGGAGTGTTATGAAATAGTGGACTTACCACACCACATCAAGGTCTAAATTATCTACTGGATTTATCCTGTAGAATATCTGAATAGATTTGAAGAGATACTGAGAGAATATTCCAGAGAATATTATCAACAGAAGATATCACCAGAAGATTTCAACTGAAGATTATATGAAGATTTAAGTAGATTATATTTAGATATTATTTGATTATGTAATCTAGATTTGATTTAGATTTTATCTCTTCAGATGATCTTGACCGTTGTAATTTTCAGCTATAAATAGACTAGTTTTGTTCAGTTGTAAACACACCTCATTTCTGTATTCCATTCTCTCTGGAGTAATAAGAAATTCTCTCTCATTTTTCTCTATATTGTTCTTCGAGTTCTTATTAGTTTTATAACAAATAATAATTAATTAAATTGATTATTTAAATAAAATCTTATAGATAAATTTAGAAAATTTAAAATTAAAGGGTTTAATCCTTTTATTATCCTTTTAATTAATGGTGATAAAAAGAAAATATAATAATAATAATTACTCATTATTATTGTATATTGGTATCAACCGTTATTTGCTTATTTTAATTTTAATCTTAAAGGATCTCAAACCGAAATATACCAATTTTTGAATAGATTATTAGGAGGTAATCATCATTTATTTGTTCAGTAAAGGAGTTTTTGACGCTAACATAAATTAATAAAATTATATTTATGCAATCTCATGATTGTGGCAACAAAGAACTTTTGAGTCCCGTGTCAATGTATACCCAAATTAAATTTCATTTATTTTTCTTTCAAAATTCAATATATAATTGAAATTAAATTTTGTATTTAAAATCAAATCAAACTATCAATAAGAGGATCGCGACGCGTTGATCAATGTTCATAAAATGCAATCAATTGAATATGGGAGAGCATTAAGCGGTTTAGACCGCTCAAATCAAACTAAACACGTTTAATTTTTCAGTTTTGGGATTTTGTTTTTGAAGAAAATATTGTAATTTTCATTTATGAAAATGAAATTACAAAATAATACTTATAATTACAATAAATTGAGAAGAATACTCTTGTCTTAGATTTAGATCTAGCCCTTGCTCCGTGATCAGATGAATCGTCTTGATGATTATATGGAGTCTCGAACATTCTTTATAAATCTTTCGCATGTCCACCACTCCATCGCTTTTTCTTCTCGGTGAATCAAAGAAAAAGCTTTCAACAACGATAAAAAGTGGCTGATTCGAGGATCATCAACACCTACCCCTTTGATCAGAAAGAAAAACCATTCCGACAAGACAAACTGTTTTCAATATATTGCAAACTACAAACTGGACAAAAGTCAGACTCATACTCAAATTAACTGACTCAAAAAACTGAACTGACTCAAAAAACTGACTAAACCCAACAGATCAATAGATCCGAGACTTTATTCTAAAATAAAAGTAAAGATCAGGCTCCTCCTCCGAGGAGGAGGAAACAAAATTTTGAAGTGAGGAGGCTGAGAGGGAAAGAGGGTGGGGAGCGGCTAGGGTTGAGTTCATTTTTGGGATTTTAATTGTTAACTAAACCTGTGTTCCATGCTAATATTAGTTTAATTATTTAATTTCCTTGTTTTCTATCATTAATTATTTAATTTCCAAACCTTCAGTATAATTAATTAGTGCATAAAGTTTGTTATCAGTTTTGGAGGTTTTTTGGGAATTAGGGTTCTTGATTGTTGGAAATTGGGGATTTTTGTGATTAGTGGGCAATTGATCTTAATTGAAGCAAATTGAAGGTATTAAAGTGTTCTTGGAGAGTTGAATTAAAGGAATTTTAAAGTTTGGATCACTAGGATTTCGAATTTGGGGTTGTTCTAGAGCTTGTTGCAAATTAGGACTTGAAAACCTTGCCCAGGCGCGGGCTACCCCAGGAGATTTTTCAAGTTTTGCTACGAAACCTTACCCAAGCACGGGCTACCCTAGAAAATTTTGGAAGTTTGGTTTGTTTGAGATCACTACTTTGAGTTTCACTCTAGTTTTGCTACTAATTATTTGTTCCTCAAGTAGGTCATGAGAAGAGCGAATTGATCCTTACAAGTTGTTCTTATTAGGTCTATTGAAGCTAAAAGGAGTGGAAAAAAGGCAGAATTGTGTGAGATCATCAAGAGTGATTAGAGGACCGCCAATCCATAGGTTGAGTGCAGACACGAGAGCAAGTTGTAGTAAACAAGTGTGTGTGTGTGTGTGTTGTGAGACACTATTTGTGAGGATTTTCTTTATCTCTACTAACCTTTTTGTGCAGGTACAATGGGAGATAATGGGGATGGAGAAAATCAGACCGATTTGGCTACCTTGATGCAAAATCTATTGCAATGAATGGAGAACTTGGCAAATGAAATTCATTTGGCCAAGGAGAGTTTTACATCATCTAGTAGCCCATGGAAAACTCCTTACAAACAAGAGGAGAGGATGCCATCCAAGGAGAAGAGCTAGCTAGAAAAATCGATCTTCATCAAATCTAGAAGTTGAAGTTTCAAGTTGATCTTTGGAGGAATTCAAGGGTAGATTTGAATCTAACACAACTAGATTCGTATCAGGATCTTTCTACTTGGTCTGCAGAAGCTTGGAAAAGGGCATTGGCATGGAATCTCATGCACTAAGAAGTGTCAATTTGAGAATTGAGAGGTATCGGAGGAAAAAGAAGCACTATTATACCCCTGACCTTCTAGTATTCTCATCTTCTCTTCCTGCTAGCATTTCTGAGGAGATATGCAATACTGCTTCCAGAATGGGTGAGTGAACTTTTCTGTTTTTACTTTTGTAAAATCTACTGAATTGGAGATCATTTTATCTTAATTCTCTATATGAACAAGTTGTGCATATCGTATACCATTGACCTTTTAGTATTCTCATCTTTTCTTCTTGCTAGCATTTCTGAGGAGATATGCAATACTACTTCCAGAATGGGTGAGTGGACATTTCTGTTTTTACTTTTGTTAAATCTATTGAATTGGAGATCATTTTATCTTAGTTTTCTATAGGAACAAGTCGTAAATCTACTGAATTGGAGATAATTTTATCTTAGTTCTCTATATGAACAAGTCGTGCATATCATATAACATCCCATCTTTCGTGTGCCAAACTGCCCAATCTTTGCATTTACACCCACGACATTCATCCAGAGGTGATTGAACCTGTAATGGTGTTTGATACCTTTCCACCGCTCAATTTTTGGAGAAATCGGAGTCTGGTTCAAGAGCAAAATCCATGCTTCCTACAATATCTTCGAAGGTGTGATACCTTTTATACAATACTAGTTTTCACCTTCACATGCAACGCATGTGGCTCAACGCGTGTGAACAAAATATATTTTTAAATAACTTTAAATAATAAGAAAATCAGAAATATTCAATAAATAAATTAGAATATAAATAATGTCTTAATATAAATTTGTATAGTAATTAAAAGGATGAATTTTACCTATCAATCCCAATCTTTTTATTAACATTCAAATACTCACAATTTTTCAACATTATCATTGAATATAAGTGCCCTATATAAATATAGATGTAATTATTAGATAAAGTTAAAATTAAAAGAAAAGTAAATAAAAAAAGGTATTATTGTTGTACTCTGTATCCTCCAAACATATGCATTCTTTTGATGACTCATGAGGCAGTAACAATTGATCTTCGCATCGTTTCGCATATGTAAGGAAGCTTAGCCAAATTTGATTCCTCAGCCAAATCTGATTCCTCCATTAGCCGATCATTTCCTACCACTTTATCAATTTCCATCTGTGCCTTTGTGCCCCTGAAGTCTCGGTTCGTCCAATTTGAACATTAAAAAAAACATCAGTAATTGATTAATTATACCCAAGTCAATTTTTAGTCTTGGTTCGTTCAATTTGAACATTCAAAAAAACATCAGTAATTGTTCGTCCAATTTGAACATTCCAAAAAAAAAATCAATAATTGATCAATTATACCCAAGTCAATTTTTAGTCTCGGTTTGTCCAATTTGAACATTCAAAAAAACATAAGTAATTGATCAATTATATCCAAGTCAATATTTTTAGTCTCGGTTCGTCCAATTTGAACATTAAAAAAAATCAGTAATTGATCAATTATACCAAAGTCAATTTTTGCAGAGATAACAACAATTTAATCATAAGCAACCTTGCTAATTAATTAGCTAATTAAATGTATTTAGCGACATATTAGCGGCAATTAAATATATGCCTCTAATTTAATACGAAGAGACAAATGGATATACCCAAGTCCATTTGGAGACAAATGTTTATGCACCCAATTATTGATCTTATGCTGCTTTTTTTTTTTTTTTGAAAAATATGCTACCTTTAACAGACTCTTAAAAATAAAATTACCTCTGTAGACTATATATGTAGGTAGATATCCATTTGATGTAGGTAGGTATCACTTTTTCTTTACTATATCAAATATTTTCCGAAATTGTAAATAAATATTATAATACGAATATACAACTGAAGAGAAGGATTTCCATGTTCCCAAAATTGAACAGTTTTTATTAAAAAAAAATTTCTAAAAGAATACATGGATCATGATTACATGGGTACAAGAAATCAATAATATATAGAATCCAAAAATTTTCAATTAAAACTAAACATATTACAATTTTACATCATATTGTCTGTACTATAGCTTCCTTGTGATGGACGCTCATATTGCTTTTTTTTTTTTGTACCGCGAAAAGTAAAATTAAAGTTAAGGCCATGAGAAAGATAGTTTGTTGCTAGTTGTAGTTGTTGCCATCCTCTTCGTTTCTCTAGCAAGTGGATGCCATCCTTTAGAGAAACTAACCTGTGTGAAAGATTTCAGCAAAACACAAACATTAGATACTGCAGGTTGTTGCTGGCATGAGAAGGTTGCTTTACCATTCATGATTGCTTTCCAGTTTTGGCCATTCATCTTGCACCAGATCTTCTCCACTCCTTCCTCAAGGATTCTCTTGAGCATTATCCTTACTAATATCAACCTAGCAACGTTCTTTTTTTTGTTCCCTTCCCAGCTTCTACAAATGACTCTAGTGTCACCCCCATAATTCCTAGCCATCATTGCAATTCCTATCTATTCTTTCCCTTGTATTTTCCTCACATCCAGGAACACCAACCATTGATCTTCATTGAGTTGGGGCAAACCTTCCACCGTTTCCATAACCCTTCCCCCTTCCCTGTGGAGTATACTTGGTCTTTTTATCTTTAAAATCATCGCATTATCCCCCTCTCTGAGGAAAGCTTCCCTGGTTCGTGTAGCAGCAATCTTGCTTCTTGCCAAAACACTTTCTGGCCTTGGTTCCATTCCTTTAAAACAACATTCATTCCTCTGCTTTGAGATGCTTGCTGCAAGTTGAAAAAAAATGAACAGAAAGATTTAATTAGTAATTACCTTTGGAACATTCAAGAGATGTACCCTTGTAAAACAAAAGGAACAGATCTACGGTAATTGTATAACTCTAGCCCATGATTGAAAAAAAATGCAAATAGGTTAAAAAAGGGGAAATCCAAAAGTAGTTACAATACCATGATTCAAAAAAAAAAAGGTGGTGAAAGCAAAATTGATACCTTTAGGGAAAAGGGAAGGCCTGGTTTGGAAGTACTGAAACGTAGAAAGTGTTGATCTGGTAATTAAAGAAGAATGCCGAAGTAGAGCCATAGAGGATCCAAACCCCTATGGCGCATCTGGCAGCTGCTTCCATCTTCATCTCTAACAACAGGAATCAATTTTCCGTAAGATAAATATAGAGGAAGAGTTAGAGATACAGAGATTTACCTTTTTTTATTGAGGAAACAGCTACGCAAGTCAAAAATTACAAAACGAAAAAAAAAAAGAGAGAGAAAGAGATAAAACAGAGAAAAATAACTCACAGTCAGAGATCCAGAGGAGGTATAGAAGATGAGTTCTGATGAGGAAGAATTTATATAAATATATATTAATAAGTAGTTTAATTTGATAAGAAGACAAAAATACATAAAAGTGTAGTGAATTGCTAATCCTTTAATCATTTGGCCACCATATTATAAATCAAAAATCAAGAAATATGGTAAACGTATATAAATAAAATCAAATAATATTAATTGTAGAATGGCAGTATAGAAATATATTTGACAAACAAGGGTATAATAGGCAATTCAAAAGTCTTACATGTGAACGTACATTTTAATATAGTATAGATAATTGTTAAATTAGTTTCTGTGAGATATTTTTTGCTATAAAAAACTATATTTGAATGATTTCTATTGTGCAATGGTTTGTGACTGTGTGGTGTGGTTTGATTCTTCTGGAGCCTATGCAAGGCTTTTTATTTTTTACTAAGGGCAACTCATTTTGATCTTCCTTTCCAGTAGAAAATTGTTGAGGCCAAATAATGTTGAGACTTCAACGTGGAACTCCAAGTAGCTTGCAAGAGAGAAAACCTGTTAGAAGGGGTCCCCCGGGGATGCCGGAGGGACCTCCTCCGATGGTCAAGTTAGTGAGGGGTCCTCTTTGAGTGTGGTGAGAGTTGGAGAGTATGAGCTTGTGCTCTCTCATATTATGTCATGTTATGAGATCTTCTCAGTTTATGAGCTATACCTTGGCTATATATATACCTTGTATGAGGCATGGGCCTCCATTGGCTAGCGGGTCTTGGGCCCAAATATAATATGCTCAACAATTGCCCCCCAGCCGTGAGGGTGGTTATAAAGTGACCGGACGAACGGCCTGCCTCCGAGTATTCTGTGGGCGAGCGGGCGGGTGTTCTTGTTGAGGAGTTGGTGTTTCCCATGTTTGCTCTTCCTAAGTAGTCTTAAGCTTGGCCCCCAGTGGAGGTCTACCATGTGGTGAACGGTCATCGCTTGGTGGTGATGGACTATCCTTTGAAGTCTACCATGTTCATGGCTGACTGGTCTTCTCTTGGTGGTCTCCCGCCTTCCGTGGTGAGCGACCTTCACTTGGAGAACTATCACATTTAATGGTGGGCACACTGCCACTTTGGATGGGGGTGTGCTCCCGCTTCCGATGGTGGGTGCACTCCCACTTCTGATGGTGAGCATTCTACCTCATTTGATGGTGAGCATTCTCCCATTTTTTATGGTGACTTGTCTTCTCGTGGTCTACCACCTTCAATGATAATGGATCTTCTTTCTTTTTTTTTTTTTTAGAAAAACAGATGGGACCGATCGCCATATGGGTTTGCTTTTCATGGGTTTACTTTTTACTAGTTGGAGAGATAAAGAAGTGGGGCCCATCAGCTTGGTTTGAACTTTCAATCTCTATTTCATGGTATGGCCGATTGGTTTTGGACTCTTGGTAATTGGGTTTTTTTTTTTTTTTCATTTTCAAGAGAATGAAGAAGTGTGCCGACCCATTGGCTTTTTATTCTAATTGCCATTTCTAGAGCAAAATAAATGCATAGGCGATGACATCAACTTTGAAGGATAAAGTTGGCAGCGCGTGGGAAGGTGGCCGGTGCGTGGTCAGCTTGCGTCGGCGCGTGGAGGAGCGTCCGTGGTCCGTTTGCCGTGAAATTTCGGCGGCTACTTCGTCTCGTTGCCCCCCAAGCGCTGCTGGTGGTGGTGTCACAAGGTGGTGCTTAGATTTGCGTACATCTAGCCCGAAAGTGTGGGAGGAGAGAGAAATCTTCCGGTAGCTTTTGACGGCAACTCCGATGGTGGAAGAGGCTGAGATTTCAGCCACATCCTCATCCAACTATGAGGAATCCAATGGTGGTGGTGGTTCACCGAAAATACGACCGAATGTTGGCCGGATTCTCAAACAGTCACTCTTTTGGAGCTAAAAAATAACAGGGGAAGAGCTAGACTTTTTGCTCGATTCCCACAGTCGGCGCCATTGTTGAGGCCAAATAATGTTGAGGCTTCAACGTGGAGCTCCAAGTAGCCTGCAAGAGAGAAAACCTGTTAGAAGGGGTCCCCCGGGGATGCCGGAGGGACCTCTTCCGACGGTCAAGTCAGTTAGGGGTCCTTTTTGAGTGTGGTGAGAGTTGGAGAGTATGAGTTTGTGCTCTCTCATATTATGTCATGTTATGAGATCTTCCTAGTTTATGAGCCATACCTTGGCTATATATATACCTTGTATGAGGCCTGGGCCTCCTTGGCTAGCGGGTCTTGGGCCAACATCCGGTCGTATTTTCGGTGAACCACCACCACCATTGGATTCCTCATAGTTGGATGAGTATGTGGCTGAAATCTCAGCCTCTTCCACCATCGGAGTTGCCGTCAAAAGCTACTGGAAGATTTCTCTCTCCTCCCACACTTTCGGGCTAGATCAACGCAAATCTAAGCACCACCTTGTGACACCACCACCACCAGCACTTGGGGGGCAACGAGACGAAGTAGCCGCCGAAATTTCACGACAAACAGACCATCGACGCTCCTCCACGCGCCGACGCAAACTGACCACGCACCGGCCACCTTCCCACGCGCTGCCAACTTTATCCTTCAAAGTTGATGCCATCGCCTATCCGTTTATTTTGCTCTAGAAATGTCAATTAGAATAAAAAGCCAATGGGTCAGCCCACTTCTTCATTCTCTTGCAAATGAAAAAAAAAACCCCAATTACCAAGAGTCCAAGACCAATCGGCCATACCATGAAATAGAGATTCAAAGTTCAAACCAAGCTGATGGACCCCACTTCTTTATCTCTCCAACTAGTAAAAAGGTAAACCCATGAAAAGCAAACCCATGTGGCGATTGGTCCCATGATCCCATCTGTTTTTCTAAAAAAAAAAAATTGACGTAAGGAACAAATACCAAAACAAGGCCCACTAGCATTGGGCGTACAACCATCCAGCAAATCTGGCTGTGCGGCCAGCCAGCAGACCGGTTCGGCCATACGGCCAAACCGGCCTAGACTCGAAAAAACAAATCAGTCGGTTCGGTCTATTTTGAACCGGTTTCTTGAAATCTTAGATCGGTTCCTAAGGTTTTCAGGCGTGCTTTTTTCCAATTTTGGGGTGAGATTTAGCCAACTCTTTCTCGAAAAAGGTGTACCAATACTATGTCATATTTATACTATTATGATATATACAAAAAAAAAAATGTGTTATGCATGACATACCTTTTATCATTTTTGGTGGTAGTATGGGCCTAAGAATGGCTACGTCAAGCATCATGCTATTTCGATTAGCGTTATGTATGGAAAGCAATAACGACCGAGCATCCCTCGGTCGCACGGCCAAGCAGGCATCCCCCACTCATTTAATAAGTAAATCGAGCATCCCTCGGTCACATGGCCCAGTGGGCATCCCCCAATCATGCAATAAGAAGACCGAGCAACCCTCTGTCACACGACCCAATTGGCATCCCCCACACATGCGAGAAGAAAAACAAACATCCCTTGGTCGCACAAACTAAAATGAGCACCCCCCAAAGGCATACAGCCTACCCCAAAGGCATACAGTCTAGATAAAATTTACAAAGGCAGACAATCTACCCCAAAGGCATACAGCCTAGATAAAATTTCCAAAGGCATGCAGCAGATAGAATCTCTAAAGGCATACAGTCTTAATAAAATTCCTAAAGGCATACGGCCTATACAAAAATTTCCAAAGGCATACAGCCAAAATAGAGTCCAAATGGGACCATTGGTTCATAGTAGAACCAACAAAAGCGTCAAATGCAATAATAGCATGCCATGATCCCCCAATGAGTGGGAAAAAAACGCTAATAAAAGTCTTAGAAAAGTGAACGGCATAGGGCAAAACCTAAAAAGGCACCTCCCACCAAGTGCGTACGACCGGATCTTCTAAAAGATCATACAATCCCCACCAAGGGAAAGCTATACTAAGGCAACGATGGACTCACGTTCGAATTCCATAACGGAATCAACGATCAAGACCACAAAATACAAGTCTTGGACAAAGCAACAAGGCGTACGATAAAGTCTCAAAAAGACTACCCTACTAAACGGGACGTACGGCTAGATCTTCTTAAGATCACAATACATCCATAAAGGAAAATCTCCACCAAGGCATCGATGGACTCACGTTCGGATTCCATAAGAGAATCAACGATCGAGACCACAAAATATAACTCGTGGGAACAAAACCCAACGCACAACCTCTCAAAAAGAACAGATGCAAAAAAATACGAGTGCAATAAAGTTGCCCGACTTGTGTGAAAATTAACATGCCACATGCGCAAAATCAATAGTGAGCAAAAGTGCCAAGTCATGGCAAAGTAAAAAAAAAAGGTGGTAGTACGCTCCCTAAAGAGCAAGAAGCGGTAGTACGGCCCCCAAAGTTCGGGAAGTGGTAGTACGCCCTCCAAAGTTCGTGAAGTGGTAGTACTCCCTCTAAAGTTCCCGAAGTGGTAGTATTCCCTCCAAAGTTCCCGAAGTGGTAGTACTCCCTCCAAAGGAAAAAAAATACCAAGTCATGGGAAACCAAAAAAAAAAAGGTGATATTACGCCCCCAAGGCTCACGAAGTGGTAGTATTCCCTCCAAAGTTCGCGAAGTGGTAGTACTCCCTCCAAAGTTCACGAGTGGTAGTACTCCCTCCAAAGATTCGGGAAGTGGTAGTACTCCCTCCAAAGTTCACGAAGTGGTAGTACACCCTCCAAAACTCAAGAAGTGGTAGTACGCCCTCCAAAGCTCACGAAGTGGTAGTATGCCCTCCAAGCTCACGAAGTGGTAGTACACCCCCTAGATGGCAAAGCGGTAACACGCTCTCGGAATCCGAAAAATGTAACACACCCCAAGTCCCAAAGGCATAATACACTTTTGCCCGAAAATCGGAAAACATAGAACGTTCGGATATCAAAAGAGAGAGCGACGTACATCCACCATTTTGGAAGAGAGCGCCGTACAACCATCTTGGAAGAGAGCGCCGTACATCCACCATTTTGGACGAGCGTTGTACATCCACCATTTTGGATGAGCGCTGTACATCCACCATCTTGGACGAGAGTGTTGTACATCCACCATCTTGGAAGAGAGCGCCGTACATCCACCATTTTGGACAAGAGCATCGTACATCCACCATTTTGGACAAGAGCGCCGTACACCACCATTTCGGTACGTAAAGCGTTCGTACACTCGACCATTTGGACGTAAGCGCCGTACATCCACCATTTTGGACGAGCGCTGTACATCCACTATCTTGGCAAAGAGCGCCGTACAATCATCTTGGAAGAGAGCACCGTACATCCACCATCTTGGAAGAGAGCGCCGTACATCCATCTTGGAAAAGGGCGCCGCAAGCCCACCATAGCAATAAAGTGCCGCGCGCCCACCATGGCACGTCGTACGCCCATCGTCGGGAGAGGACGCCGCGCGCCTACCATCAGAAGAGGGAGTGTGCCCAATGACCGCGAAGCGGTAGTACGCTCCCAATGACCGCGAAGCGGTAGTACGCTCCTAATGATCGCGAAGAGCTAGTACACTCTCAAAGGCAAAAATGCATGAAATACTTGGATATCCCAAAGTGTAGAATGTTCCCGTAAGATCACGAAAGAGATAATCGTTCAAAGATCCGAAAAAAAAAAGGAAGAAGATCCATTATCATTGAAGGTGGTAGACCACGAGAAGACAAGTCACCATAAAAAATGGGAGAATGCTCACCATCAAATAAGGTAGAATGCTCACCATCAGAAGTGGGAGTGCACCCACCATCTAAAGCGGGAGCACACCCCCCATCCAAAGTAGCAGTGTGCCCACCATTAAACGTGATAGATCTCCAAGTGAAGGTCGCTCACCACGGAAGGCGGGAAACCACCAAGAGAAGACCAGTCAGCCATGAACATGGTAGACTTCAAAGGATAGTCCATCACCACCAAGCGATGACCGTTCACCACATGGTAGACCTGCACTGGGGGGCAAGCTCAAGACTACTTAGGAAGAGCAAACATGGGAAACTCCAACTCCTCAACAAGAACACCCGCCCGCCCGCCCACAGAATACTTGGAGGCAGGTCGTTCGTCCGGTCACTTTATAACCACCCTCACGGCTGTGGGGCAATTGTTGAGCATATTATATTTGGGCCCAAGACCCGCTAGCCAATGGAGGCCTAGGCCTCATACAAGGTATATATATAGCCAATGTATGGCTCATAAACCGGGAAGATCTCATAACATGACATAATATGAGAGAGCACAAGCTCATACTCTCCAACTCTCACCACACTCAAAGAGGACCCCTCACTGACTTGACCGTCGGAGGAGGTCCCTCCGGCATCCCCGGGGACTATAGGTTGCAAAGTATGACCCGACCCGATAAAATCGACTTAAACCGAACTGAATTAAACCCGATTATAACCTGATAATATGAATAAGTACTATAACCCGAAACCGATTTAACCCGAATCGAGATAACCCGAAACCGACAAAATCCGATAAAATTTAACCTGATATCCGACTTAACCCGATTTAAAATGACCCGTACTCCGAAATGACCCGCCTCTGTAAGTGACCCGAACCCGAATTGAATTAACTCGAACTCAATTTATGGTTTACTTTTACCCATATTATAATATATATAGTTTCTTTGATTTTCAATTTCTAAATTGCAATTATAATTTTTTTTTAAAATAAAAAAACAAAAATTACTGTAACATAAATTTTCTTAATGTACTAAATTAATCTTTCGAACTAAATTCAATTTAATGCAATGCAAATCCTCAAAATAACATTGTCTAACATAATTATAATTATTGATTAATATACTGATATGATTTGATAAGAAAGTATTTAATCCAATCATCAATTGACTTTATCTATTATATACGTATATAAATATAATGTATTTTCTATATTAATATTACTAACATATAATCACATTAGTGACATAAAACTAGTTTTAATCTTCCATTCTTCCTCCACCGAATTAAACCAATTTTTTAGATATACTATTTTAATTCTATTAGATTTGTTAGCTATATTCTATGCCTATAACCTTTATCTAGTATAAAACTACTATATTATCTAAATATATATATATATATATATATAATAAGTTATCCAAATTTTCAATAACTTTTGATGTTTGATATATCCGAATTTACCCAATTCATAATGATCCGGGTTTTGAAATGACCCGATATATATAGTGACCCTATAGGTGGCAAAGTATGACCCGACCCGATAAAACCGACTTAAATCGAACTGAATTAAATCCGATTATAACCAGATAATATGAATAAGTACTATAACCCGAAACCGATTTAACCCGAATCGAGATAATCCGAAACTGACAAAATCCGATAAAATTTAACCCGATATCCGACTTAACCCGATTTAAAATGACCCGAACTCTGAAATGACCCGCCTGTGTAAGTGACCCGAACCCGAATTAACCCGAAATGAATTAACGCAAACTGAATTATGGTTTTATTTTTTACCCATGTTATAATATATATAGTTTTTTTATTTTCAATTTCTAAGTTGCAATTATAAAATTTAAAAAAAATTACTATAACATAAAATTTATTAATGTACTAAATTAATCTTTCAAACTAAATTCAATTTAGTGCAATCGAAATCCTCAAAATAACATTGTCTAACATAAAATTAATAATTATAAAATAAACCAAAAATATTCTAAGATGACTTCAAAAGTAAAGCAAAAAAAAAATTGTTATATACGTATATAAATATAATGTATTTTCTATATTAATATTATTCACATATAATCACATTAGTGACATAAACTAGTTTTAATCTTCCATCCTTCCTCCATCGAATAAAACCAATTTTTTAGATATATTATTTTAATTCTATTAGATTTGTTAGCTATATTCTATATGCCTATAACCTTTATCTAGTATAAAATTACTATATTATCTAAATTTATATATATTTTTTAATAAGTTATTCAAATTTATAGAATTAGGTAATTTTAGATTTTGTAACTTTTGATGTTTGATATGTCCAAATTTATCCGATTCATAATGACCCGGGTTTTGAAATGATCCGATATATATAGTGACCCGAATCCGATTTTATCCGATTTAAAATAACCCGAAACCCGATAAACAAAATGACCCGAACCCGATTATATCCGATCTGATAAGACCCGTGATCCATTAAGACCCGGGACTTATTAAGACCCGAACCCGACTAGACTCGACCCGAAACCGACTTAACCCGCAAAATTGCCACCTATAAGTGACCCGAATCCGATTTTATCTGATTTAAAATAACCCGAAACCCGTTAAACCCGACAAACATAATGACCCGAACCCGATTCTATCCAATCTGCTAAGACCCGTGATCCATTAAGACCCGGAACTTGTTAACACCCGAACCCGACTAGACTCGACCCGAAACCGACTTAACCCGTAAAATTGCCACCTATACCGGGGACCCCTTCTAACGGATTCTAACGGATTTTCTCTCTTGCAGACTACTTGGAGCTCCACGTTGAAGTCTCAACATTATTTGGCCTCAACAAAAATGTACAGAGTTCATATACATTGTTTAATATCTTGTTTCTTGCAAGATTGGTTGGATATTGATTTTGGAATTGCTAAACAGGACACTGCATTATTGAATCTAACAAATTATATTTATCATCTTATATATTCTAACCTACAGTGCTGTCTTGCCCATAGAGCTAGTGTCCTAAAGTGTAGACAAATAAAAGGAAAAAAGTTGTTATAGGCTTATAGCAATTGTCTTGCCCATTATGTGCAAGACCAAATTAAGAAAGATTTTTATTATCACATAGCTCTAATTATCACAGACAATGCATGAAAACATCTTGTGAAGAAAAGATTTGGATTTTGACTTGTCCGGTAGTTGTCCTAATTCAACAATCTCAGATTCATGTTTGCCCTTTTCTTTTGCCTTTTGGCATTGGTCGCAGAATTTCTTGTAGGCACTATCAACATACTTAACAGCCTCTGCCACTGTGATGTTCTCAACAAGTTTGTGTGGATAGATTTTCTTTTTATAGTCTCCATTCAACACTGCTGCCATTTGCACTAATTCTTGTTGAAATTCACTTAGTTTTGCCGTCTCTTTAGCCTCCGTATGTCTCATTTTCCTCGGTTCAGGCAATGTAACTACAATACAAATATATCAGTTTCTATAGCAATCAATCCATGAAATTCTAACATGTTGGGAGGTTTAATTACCTGGACAATCTGTTCTTGGGGTCTTTCTAGTTAGAACACATTCAAAAGTGCCAGCCCATGCATCACGCTTTGTCAAGAACTCTTTTAGATTGAAAATAGTCTTCACAGTTGCAGGAATCGATGAATGCTCAAATTCTGAAGTGGGATATGGCCCTGAAGGACCATGTATCACTGCAAATCCCACGAACAAAACAGCATGGAACATGAACTCTAGATATTATTACTACTATAAGCAACAACGTTAACATTAATTTTAGCTTAGCCGCTGAGAGGCTTGAGTCTAGCCATCGAGCATTTGACCCGGTGGTAGAGTGCTGGATTCTTAGTTCCAGTAGCTAGGGTTCGATCCCTAGCAGCATTAAGTACCAAAAAGAAAAAAGACTCGAGTCTAATTTACCTGTTCCAGGTTCAATCCAGGGAGAAATGAAAAATGTAGGAACTCTAACACCAAGTCTGTCAAACTTGAAGTAATATGGGTTAGGACCAACTATGTCATCAGGGCTAGGGACGCCAGTCGTTGGAGTCGGAACATGATCATAAAATCCACCATGTTCATCATACGCAATCACTAGCAACATTTCATTCCATTGGGGACTAGCTCTTAGTGCCTCATAAACTTCCTTTACAAATTTTTGGCCTTCTGAGACATCATGCGATGGATGATCATCATTTGCAGGTATCCATAAGAGGTCGAAGTATCTTTGTTCCACAACAACGTAGTTTGGTAGGTTCCCTTCTTCACAATGCTTCTTAAAATTTAGATCGAACTGATGAAAGTTGTCCAAATACTTCAATTTCCTAAGGTTTCTGTCAACAAGGAACTTAGTATATCAGGCCAAAGCAGGGGAGCTTCCTTAATTATTATTTTTTTAGGAAAATGTCATCATGCTAATAATTATAAGAAATCAGGAAGCAAAACATAAAATTAATGATTTCAAGTAATAAACATACACACATATGGGCCTAGAATTTGGAATAGGCAAAGCAGTAGTTAATTGCAAGATTAATAATTTCATATATATGTAAGATGAGACTTTTATAGATGGTTTGTATTCTAAATAAGACAGCCAAATGATTATCCCCCCCCCCCCAAAAAAAAAAATGGAAGCAAATAAATAAAGTAGAAAAATTCAAGACTTAGGCCGCATTATTTGCACCAGTTGGGTGCATATTTTGGTCCAAAAACACACCCAACAATGCTAATCTCGGCCTTCACTTCATTAGGAGCTAATCATGTGGACTAAAAGATGCCTTAATAAAAACTAAAATGGTCACTCTTGTGATAGTGATGATACCTTAAAAGCTAAATAACACGGTAAATCTTGAATTTAAAGCTTATCCTCTCTTTCTTTCTGTTATTGAAAAGATTCATATTAACCCTTTTCAAAAAAAAGAAAATGTCATCATTATTAAAATCCTAAATAGTAGTATACTTTTTGAAGGCCATGTTTTTTACACACCCAATGCATAACAATTGCAGACACAAATCAATAATACTCCCTCCCATTCAAAATGAGTGCAACATTTCAAAATTTGCAGTTATTCATATTAAGTGCAACATTTATAAGCCCAATGTAATTTATAATATTTTTTCATATCTAATTTTACTTGTTTTGGTTAGGTAGTTGAATCTTTAATTATCTTGGAAAGTTGGGAAATGAGAGAAGATTTTTTTGAAGGGTAAGAATGTTATTTTAAGTGATTTTTTACTAAATTTAAAACCAATTAATCATTGTCTTGATTTGTGTAATATTCCTAGTGTTGCACTTATTTTGAATAAGAGCGGGTAATAGATATCATTTCTTGAAGTTTTTGTCTTACTAGACAAGTAAAGGTTAGAATTCATTGGAAAAGGAATCCGAACCACCCTTAATTTTTTCGTTACCCTTCCATATATGCAAGAAAACCAGAAAAAAAAAAAGTTTTTTTTTATAACTATACTTTTATGGAGTAATTAGTAAGTAAAGTAATTACCTGAAGAACAAGGTAGATGGAGGGTATTGATAATAAATCCCAAAAGTAAAGCCACTTTCCTCCAAGGACTCGAAAATTGTCCTTTGAGGGAAACCTTGAATGAGCTTGGTGGTGTCATTGCTTGTAGCCCCATGAGCCGTGGCCGAGTGCACAAACAACCGGTTAGGCTGCGTCGAAGCTGGGACAGCCGCGAACCACCGGTCACATATGGCGAACTCCAACGCCAACTCCTTGTAAACAGGCACCGCCTCTGGCCTAAACCCTCTCATCACTGCCTCCGCCATCCCTTTCTGGGTGGCTTCAACGTTCTGTACGAACCCATTCATGGTTGGCTCCTGGGGCGGGTCAGGGTCGTCAGAAATCCACGGCTTGCCAAATACTTGCTCGTAAATGGCTTGGATGGAGTGGCCAGGGTCAGGGTCCACGTACTCGGCATCGTCTTTGAAGAAAAGCCTGGATGAGTTTGGGTCCGACGTCGAAATCGGGTTGGATTCCGAACCGGTTACCCCGTTGATTTCCGGGTTGAGAGACTTGAACCAGCCTAGCATGTGGTCGAATGAACGGTTTTCTTGGACCAAAATCACTATGGTTTTGACTGGATATGGAGAGCAATTGCTGATTTCGGACACCATCTTTTTAGTTGTTACTCTAGTACTAGTACTAGTATAATAATAATAATAATAATAATAATAATAATAATAATAATGTTATGGTTGAGAATTGAGATGGGTTCTCTTCTCTATATAAAAAAGAGATACAAATCCAAAACTCATATATCATAAATTAGTTAAAGATGGAAAAGTTTGTGAGATGAATGCAAAAGGAATAGAGGAAAAAAGAAGCAAGAAATTGTGATAATTTGATAGAATTATGGAGAGGGAAGAAAGAGCCTAAAACAGAAAAAATGGATATATACACAGAGGCTTGTAAATTGTAATAATAATTTAAGTCTAGAGAAGAAATCAATATTTGGAAAGTTTACTTGAAATTTGGGTTGACGTAGCTTATATGAACACCTGCAAATAATACTTTTTACTTTTTTTTTAATCCTCAATATCTGATGATGATGACGACGACTGATGAGAGGTTTTTTCCCTTACGAAAGATATTGGTATGGGATGGCCGTAGATTTCCCAGAGTTCCTTCCACAAGAAGAGAAAATTCACTATTGTTCTTTTTTTTTTTTTTTTTGCCGGTAAAGAGAATTTCACTTTAATAATAATATAAAATTCATTTTCTTGTTAAAGAGAAATAGAGAATTCAAAGGAAAGGACACAGTAAATAAAAATACTAGATTTTGCCAAAAAAAAAAACTAGAGTTAGTCATTTTTCAGCAAATATACATTGCATTTAGAAATGAATGAAAACAAGGGGGAAATGGCTTTGCACTGTATCTGTATGGGGAACATTGTATACGTACAACTACCAAGTTGAAACCAATCCACTGTTGTAAGAATATGAACAACACCAAGGCATTTTGTTAAGCAATTTTAAACTCCTAACTTTTTCTACAAATCCTAGTCAACACCATAGTTCTTTCCAACAATAAAAAGAAGAAAATCGCCCATCACTTTAACAACTACCTTTGCTTCTTTTTTGTATTTCTTTTTCTGGTACACAATTTACACAACCCACTTGAACAACCAAACTTCAACCAACCCTTACTAGAACTACGAATCAGAACAATTGATGTATAATACATCATCTTATCTGCACCGCAACTCATCCGAAACTGTCCAATTGCCCCCTCTATTCTGGCAAAATCATGGTCAACAGAGAATATTTTACTCGCAACGATATCTTTCCCTTATCAGCAACTAGCCTTGCACCAGATACAACCCAGTACCCAGGTAAATCTTGTGGTCCTCTAGTCATCTCTGTTGTGTCAACAAACCGCAGAAGTTTTGGAGCTTGGCTGGGCAATGGAGGGCCCCCAGGGTATATAGCAGAATTTATGTTCACCTCAGCTGGCTGTGGAGCTTGCTTTTGAGCACCTGAGAGACGAGTGCTGATCAATGTTGAGATAATACCAGATTTTTGGGCCAAGGCAGGAGAGCCATCCCACTCAGGCTCCTTGATAGCTTTTGCACCTACTAATCTAGAGAAATGCAACCGTAAGAACAAAAGTTTCTTCAAGCCAGAGTCTCTAACTTCAAAGTGAGCCCCAGTAACAATACTAAGATCATCATCAGACTCTACAGGAGCTGTGCAGACATGAGAGAAGCTCTTCCACTGAATCTTCTCATAATACTTGCGTTCAGAAGAGGGATCAGAGATACTGGTGCTTTGTTCTTCCTCAAGATTGAATGATTGTGGCAGCGAGGAAAGATGCTGCAAGTGAATCGCCAAGCAGTTGCCCCTTTTGCCTTCCAAATAAAGTCGTAGTCCAGTTACAGGCTTTTTACCCACATAGACCTGTCAAAAGAAATTCAACACAAAGTGAATGAGTACAATGTAGGTATACAAATCATTCACACAAGTGTTTAGCTTATTGACAGCATCCTTTTTGGAGCTATTAATCTCCATCACAAAAGCTACAATGCGGTCTTCTTTTATATTCTTCATTAAACAACAATTACAAATACTAATAGTATCTCACCTAAGGGCTTGATTTTGAAGTTTATCCTCTGCAGTTTCACTTTGTACCAACAGAGTTACATAATTAACTTTCTATGAAAAGATAACACCTCACATGCACATTCTTCTTTTTGTTAAAACACATCTAAAACGTAAAGCTAGTTTAAGGATATTAGTCATTTTTTCGAAATAATTAACTCTATAATCATGTTGACAATGAGAACAAACCACACCTTGATAAGTGCCAAGAAAATGTCAATTTAAGAAATTGGAAACTTAAAGCTAAGTTGGAAGGTTTTCTTCTATGAAGTAAAGAAAAATATTTAACACCATAAGAACATATGAAAACATGATCAAAATCATAAAATCTTGAGCACCAAAAAAGAAACACATTATTTGTGAAATACCTCTATAACATAACTACAATTCAAAATAATTTCAAGCCAACCATTGTATCAGCAGAGACTTATTATGGAACAGTAGAAATCATAAAGATTCATAAGATGAGAAGATGGTAATCTTTCTACCTGTGAATGCAAAAGCATGTACTAATTCAAATATTCTCTCTGATAATATTTCTGAATACAAGGGATAATAACCAAGGAACTCTATACAACCAATGCCTTTTTAATAAGTATTACCCCCCATTATTATCCCCTCCCGCCCCTCTCTCCTTAAAATAATTGAAATTGGTTATGAAGCCCAGATTGCAATAGTTTTCAGTCCAAAAGGCTGGAGTACCTACATCTAGCAGTCAACGGCATAAAACCATGAAAGACTGGAAATCAAGAAAATTTCTAAATTATTTAGATATAAAATTATAAGGAGTAATCAAGAATATTGCCAAGATCAAAAGTTTTCTCTTTCAGAAATTGCATAGCCCCTAGACTAAGAAGAACTTCTGGAAGAATAAAATTAACAACAAAACATGAAGTCGAGAACCTTGAAAAAGTCAAACAATGTTGCAAAAAAATTGTAAACATATGTCGCAAAATAGAATTCACAGAAAACAGAAATTAAGCCAATTGATCCATAGCTTTCTCAATCTGACAATGTAGTGCAAAAATACATCTTCCAAAGCTCATAGGTTGCAACATATTTCACCAGTGCACAAAGTACCAGTTCTCAATTAAATCTTTTTAAGCCCACCAATACCAAATACCTTGACTATGCCCACAATGACAGATAAGTAATTTTAGAGTGCCACTAAATTCTTTAACATATTGAGCTAATCCATTTCAAATTAAAACAGAGATAAACACTATTTAATTCACTAAAGGATTTAGGAGATTTCTATTATATAACCAATCCTAGAGCAGTCAAGGTTTCCAGCAAAGGGAGTCCAAGGGAGTTAATATATACTTTTGAGAAAAAGAATCCTACATCAATGTTAAACAAGAACTGTGGAGATTGGCATATTAACAGAGCACAATGATAAGCTGTGTACACCATCTTTGCTTTCAGGAAAAATTGATTCATATTTAAGCTCCACTAATGTCATGTCATGCACTTGTGCATGCAACACAGGAACAGTAAGCCACACGGTCGTTGGGAACTATAAATTCCAATGATTTTAATCTGGGAAACGTCAAATACCAAAAAAGTTCCATACATGCACAGAAACAAATTGTTGAAATCAAAGGCTATGTTACATGCTTAACACTGTCTTATATGTTGAAAATGGCAGAAGGACTCGTATACAAGACTGAGAAATTACCGGTGTTGTGTTAACATAAAGTTTGGGGCCCATGAAGCTAAACTGCAATGATGCATTATTTTGTGGCTTCTTGTCAGGACCAAGGGTCAGCTCACCAAATACTGGTGCCCACTGCTTTGGAAGCTGAAACTCCAAAAACTGGTGTAGTTCATCAATCAAAGGCTTAACTATACTCAAGAAAAAAAACGTAAATGAATAGTGGCTTCCGTTAACCAGATGCAATACTTGTAAACACCAAGCATAAAGAACAGTGTAACATAGAAAAAGTTCCTAAGTTGTTAATTAGCCATGTAAAGTGGAAACAACAATCAGGTTCAAAAATTAACATAACACACAAGGACGAAACAAAATCCTGAGTAATCAAGCTACGTAGAAAGGCAATAATACACAACTGTAACATTATTTTCATTATCCCATATTTTGTCCTTCAAGTAGTGCAGTCAAGGGCACAAGGTTCATTCTGGGCACTAGGACCCCTTACATCATCGCCTATAGTAAAGTAACGAACAGTACACACACACACACGCGCGTAAGTGCATATGAAATAAGCTTTATATATTTCAGATAATAAACTCTAACTGAAAAACAATTTTCTTCCTACAAAAGATGCAAAAAGTTTCTGTTCTTTTTAGGCCAACATTCATAATTGTCTTGGTCCAAACACTGTAAAAAGAAATAGAATAAGTGAATTGAAATAGAACCTAAATCAGGAAGGCTTTTACTACATCTAGTGCCATAAAATAAAACATGCCTACATGCACCAGGCGTGCACCTTGCCCGAAAGGTTTTGAGGCTCTTTTGTTGCCTAGGTGCACCTTGACAACACTGCATCCAAGAAAGCATTGAAAAATAAAAAAGAAAGAAAAAGGGGGGAAAAAGATACAGTATAGTTTTTTGTGATTGATTTTTAGTTGTCAGACTGGGAATAACCTCAACCAGGTGTAGCCTAATTTTTTATGCCAAGTAATTAAACCTCCTTTAAATTGAATTTCTAGAAATGATTACCAAGAGGCTTATCAATGCAAAATGGTTTATTTCAAGAATGCAGTTTAGGTTATACACAATGCAGAAACTTTTCCTAAAGATGATCTCGACAGCCAGGGCATTCAATAAGAGATTATGATGACATGCCAATCCATCACGAACAGAATAATATTATTAATTTAGACAATGACCATCAAGAAAATAAGGGTGAAACACACTGCCAGACAGATGATAAGTTTTCATATTTGTCGTGCAGAATATAAGCAAACACAATATTGGTCAAAAGTTTCAATGAATTGAGCAATAATAACCATACATAAGCAAAAAGCAATTTGTAAAGCTATAATGCATGAAGTTTTGTGCGTACATCGAAGGTATAGATTGATTGCATGGGTCAAAAATCCACTCCCATCAACTCCAGTGAGCAGTGATGTAATGGGAATAAAAGACATTGAGATCACATCTGGTTCAGACTGTACAGTTTGGCACCATTCAGAGTGTGATGTACTTGTCTTCCACTCTCCCCCTTTCCTTTTGCGAAAGAAATTTACATCCTGCAACGGAAAAGAAAAATAAAACATTATACAGAAATCTTAAAAAAGGAAATTTGTTTCCTTGACAATAAGAATTTGGTGAACAGTTACCAAGAGGCTATTAAGAACGACAAGGAAATATGCCATAGTATTTGTGGCATGTATAAAAACAAGAGCCCAATAGGGTCAATCATTCAATAACATTAAATTTGAGTAACAATTTTACTTGCGAATAGCATACCTCCACTTGAGAATAAGAACTGGTATGTAACATGTCAATGGAAGCTAGCCCAGGTTCTTTAACTATCTGAAAGAAAAAGCATCATAGAAGTTAAGGTTACTGCAATGTTTCCATTTGCTTCTGCATCTAATGTACTACAAAATGCTACCAAGCAGATTAACTGGCTTACTAACGACAGAAGATTCACTTATTCTAGTTGAGAGGTTACATTTCTAGGACTTTATTCCATGACTTATGGGCTTGATTATAAATTGTATACAATAGAAAAGTTAAGAATATTTAGGTTATTTATATTAATTACTAGTTTACTTATGCTAAGCCTTGGGATTCTAGATTTTTGATGTTTTAAGTTTTATTAGGGTTTAGGTATAGTTATTCATACCTAACTTATGAGAATCAAGAATTTGGTTGAGAAGTTAGATTCTTTTTTCTTGAGTATTTTGAGTTTTTGTTACTTGTCCAAAATCAGTTAAATAAATTAGGTGCTTATAATACCAATATCTAAATCTAAAACCTTAATAAAATGTTGAATACCTAAAGTAACCTTAAAGCCTTAAAAGTTAGAAAAGAAGTAAACTAAGAATTGATTAAAAAAATATAACCTAAAAATTTCTAAATTCACTTAAAAGTTACAATCAAACCTATAAAAAATAGAATAATATCATAGACAAAGTAATCTCTCAACTATGATAACCGCATTTTTTCGGTCAACTTAATTAGGTATGAATTCTATTAATAGCTTGGAATCAACAATAGGATTTCAAAGATCACTTGTTTTCTAATGTTCTTATTTTAAGGGGATAAGGGAGAGGTTTGATAAATGGGAAAAACTCTATGTGCTTATCTAATGTGAAAAATAAAAATTTGGCTGCAGACTTGATAAATGGGAAAATTGATGTTTAAAACTCTATTTTTGATTCAATGAGATAAATTAGCATCCATTTATTTATTCACATATAATTGATTTGAAAAGGCAAAAACTTTAGTAGGATTTTCACATCGAAATATGCTTATCATTTATTTCCAACAAAATTTAAAACAGTTTAAGATTAATCAAATTTGTTTTAATCAAACATTATCACTACCAGTTGATAGAATTAAAAATTGATGAAATTGAAAATTTTGAATATGATCTAAAACTAAACATTCTTATAAAATGTTTTCCATTTTAGTTATACTTTTATTCGGGCTTAAAACAAAATCCAGTAAGTTCAAAACGTTGCACTTTAAATTTAAAACTAGAATGTAAAAGAAAATTGTTTTTGAAATTTTAATAATGGGTAAATTACATATATATACCCTGTGGTTTGAGGTGAAATAAATATACCCCCTGAGGTTTAGAATTTGACACTTAACTACCCTGAACTTATTTTCCGTTATCAAATTACTTAACACCGTTAATTTTACCCACTTTATCAACCAAACCTAGATTTCTCTTAACCATTAATTAGATCCTTTTTCTTTCAAATTATGAAATTCATTGGATTATATATATCTATCAATGAAGACATAGTTGACGAGCATAACCCATATGACTAGAGCAATTTAATCAAAATGTTGTTTGAGCCACTGATTTGAGGAACCACCAATTCACGCTGCAATGCAAATTGCAGGGTCATCCACTTGTGACACTTTTGGGGTGATTGAATTTCTAGAGTTTTGAAGCTTGGAAGGTGGACACTTGCCATACTTACGAGTATCATACATAAGTGTTCTCATTTAGGTTAGAAACCCATTTTTAACAATCCCAGAATTTATAAGATGATTTGTTGTTGTATCTTGCCTTCTATCGGTTAGAATTAAATGGTGCAATACACTAGAATTTCTTTTATACTCAAATGAAATGGTAAGAGAAAAAAGAATAGAGAACTAGTGCGATATATTACTAGAAATTTTTATGGTGCTTACAAATGGAATGAAAAGCGGAATGAAAAGAGAAAAAGAAGAAAAAAATTAACGGTGTTAAGTAATTTGCTAATGGAAAATCAACTCAGGGTGGTTAAATGTTAAATCTCAAACCTCAGAGGGCATATTTATTTTACCCCAAACCACAGGGTATATATATGTAATTTACCCTTTAATAATTGAATAAAATTATTTTACTAAAATTTTAAAGCCTACATTTCCATTTTATAAGTAATTATTATTTGACTAGCATGTGATTTTTAAATTACTTTTAATGATTAGGTGAAGTTTATTTGTATCAAAGGGCTTTGGAGAAAGTTGTTTTAAGCTAGTACAAATAGTTTTTCAGATGCTTTTAGGAGCTCTATTAAAGTTTGGTATGATTACTTGGTATTTCAACAACCCTAAAACCCAGTGTTCTTAACTTTCCACCTATTGGTTCTCATTTACTGTTTCTACTTCAACACTACATCACTTGGACTTGAGCTAACATTAATATCTTCCTCTATTTTCATACAACTTCAAACATTCTAATTCACATAAAATCTTTAAATGTTGCTAACCTTCTCACTCTTGTTTAGTTTATCATAGTTGGTGCTATGTTTCCCAGTCCCTTCTGTGAGCATTTTGTCTGCCATGTCCTTCAATTTCTTTTGTACTTCGACCGGTTGGAGAGCTGATGAATATTGTTGCTTCATATATACAACATCTTTACCACCCATCTTTACACCCACAATAATATGTGTTCCATATGTCTCAATAAACCTAGAATACAGCAACAATGAGATACAGAAACTGAAAGAATCAAACAAAATTATAGCAATATTTAAGAAATGGTCTGAAACAAAGCCATACATCTTTTAACTACAAAATCACATATACTATTGAAAATTGCACCAAAACTTTATCCCTCCAGAATACATGTTCATTCAATAAAAAGTTTTGAAATGCCTTAAAGCATTGTTTGAAACTTAAACAATCCGCCGATAAAGGAAAATTCAATTCAACAAAAAGCCATAAAATGCTATTTCATATGAACAATGATTTATATAAGAAAATAATTTGGACTTGAATATGAAACTTTTAACAATTATTTTAGTACCAAAATAATTAAACTACCACCTCATCACCGATTGAAGAGGTACAATTACATTAGCTTTATGTGACATGCAACCTTCTTAATTTTTCATATATCCAAATCTAAGCAAAGTTAGATAATGCATGAGCATTACATAACTTAATCAAATTAGTTGTCCTAACATTTTGTTTTATTAATTTAATTTTACTTTACTATGTGGTCAAGTGATCAGTATGTGATCTTTTAAGACGTTTGAGCAGCCAAGGGTTTAATTAATTTATTGTACCCAAGGGCTAGTATTATAAAAGCTAAATGTAACTGTCGACCCTAGCTGTTTCGTTCCTACACAAATATCAAAACAATTCAAGCCCTTGTTCCAGTTTCCGTTCACTGTTTTGGTTTTCCATTTATTAATACTAGATCTACTCTAAATTAGTTCTG
>AWWV01012519.1:0-55481 GCA_001974805.1 Corchorus capsularis
CAATGATTTGCCTTTCAGACCCTTATATTGGGATTTCGTGAGGTCCTGTTATATTGGGCTCTATGCCCCGTTGGGCTTTCTTTGGCCGTCCGGCCCATAGTGGCCTGTAAGGCCTTTTCTTTATGTGTCCTGGGCTTGACTCTTTTGAGCCTTTTTGCTAGGCAATTGGGATGTACTCAACAATTGCCCCCAGGCGTGAGGGTGGTTATAAAGTGACCGGACGAACGGCTTCCCATATGCACAATTTGGGCGGGTGGGCGGGAGTGCTAACTTGTTAAGTATCTTGATTGGTAGCCGGTATGGCTTACACCGTTATGGTGCCGGTATTGTTTTGATGTTGTGGTGTCGTACAGCTAAGGTGCTGGCTGTTTCTTGTTGGCTGTTCAGGGGCGAAACTGTTTTTGTTGTGGGCCGTACGACATTTTTTTTTTTGAAACTGTTTCGACACCTGTGATTAATGCCTTGAATTTCGGAAAAAGGGGAAATGGAAAGTTTTTCGACTTTTTGGATTCTGGGAACTTCCACCATTTATCCTCTATAAATTCCCATGTCTTTTTCAGACCGTTTTCAAAACTTTATCTTTTCCTTCTGTCTTCATCCTCTCAATTGTCTTTTGTAAAACTTTAATCTTGTCTTGGGTGCCATTCTCTTGATGGATGATCTTCCACCTCTGCCGGAGATCGAGTTCACGGACGCTCTTATCAGCGTTATCCATATTTTAGAGAGCATTGTGGGGATTATTCATCCTCACCGGTATTGTCTCCCGATGGATTTGATGATACGGGCTTTGTGCTTTACATTCATCGGGAAGATAAGCCTGTCCGACATGGAGGCGGCACGGTATCTCATTGCTTGGTTGGGGATTGAAGGCTTTGCGCCAGGTGGGGCGGAGGTCATGGATGCTCTGCAGCAGACAGAAGTAGTTGAGGAACTCATGGTACGGGGGCTGATGCATCGAGTTCCGAGAGAATTGCCATTTATGACCGAGGACCTTCCTGGGGTGAACCCAACGTCAATCCTGATCCATGGTGGCCCTGCCCGGAGTTTGACTAACCATGGCGGGCAGCTGCGACTGGCGACTATTGATTGTCCGAATCTTCAATGTTTGGAAATAGATGCGCAAAGTTGGGGGTTACCCGAAAGAGGAATAATGAAGCACCGCTTGCGATTCCGAGCTGTGTCAGATGATGATGTTGATGCTGTGAATGAGAGGACATTGTGGTTGCTTGGTGAGACCTGGTCAGCGACTGCGAATCTTCAAGCTCATATGAGAATCGTTGTTTTCAACGCCAGAGGGGCGGCACATTTTTTCTTTTGGTGAGAATGTGGAGCGACTTAAAGATGACCATGAACCTCATCTTCTTATTGTTACCGAGACTAGAGTTTCGGGAGAAAGGGCGGAGTCTATTAAGGGAGATTTGGGTTTCGATAGGAGTTTTACTATGGCTCCCGAAGGCTTTTCGAGCGGTATGTGGTTTTTATGGAATTCTAACAGGCTGGAAGGGGAGATCATCAGTCTTTATCAACGTGATTGGACTCTTCAATTTAAACCTACGTTAAAATATCTCCTCGGTTTCCAGCCGGATGAATGAACACTTGTAACATCATGCCTTGTGCTTTGTTTATAGCTTGAGTAGCTTCGTATGTTATAGATTTTTACTATCTTGTAAGATTTGTCTATCTGTACAGGCAAGGGCTGTTTAAACTCTACTCTGAAATGAAATGACTCCTTTTGTAATCCTTCCAACTCTATCTTTTATTTTATCTGTTTTACCTACCATTGTATTTTCCAACTGGTTGATATAACTTATTTTGGCCGTACAGCGCGAGCAGGGTTTTTTACCCATGTCGTGGGGGATGCCCATTTTTAGTCGCACGGCGGAGGGATGCTCAGCTGTTCTTTTAAAAGACTTATATTCCAACTACGCATTGTGGGGTCGTACGGCCTTGAGTTATGTCCTTTTTCTTTTTGTAGTTGTGTGGTTTTAATTATTGGTGACCTCGGCTGCCCGGCTCTTTGTTTCGCAGTTCTACATTGTGCTGCAATTGCCTTGGTGGCCACTCGTCGCGTTCCCATGTTTTCGATTGGCTGACGTGGGACAGTTGTCTCGTCCTTTCAGTTTCTAACGGTTTGGTTTTCCAGTTTGAATTTTGAAAATAGGGTTCTCGGGAGGCGCGATTCTTCATGGTGTAACACGTGTCGCTTCCCCAGCGGGTATCTTATGGTTTTTACCTATTTTCGAGGAGGGATGTCTCCTCGTTTTCCCGCTTCATCTCCCCTATATATTCGCCCTTGTTGTCCTTATCACCTTATCTATTGGAAGTCAAATGATATTCTTTTCACTTCCTGATTTTGTTCCTTTAAAAAACTACCACTTTTCAGATCTTGTCACTTGATCTCGGGACCATTCCACTCGGGATCTCTGACTTCTTGATACTTTATTAATACCGCCGTCGTTTTCCCACTGTTATTTGTTGGTCTCTCTTTGTCCTTTTTCCTTCATCTTCTCCGGCGATTCCTAGTTTTTCCGGTGGCGAGTTCCACTGATTCTAGTTCCTCGGTCCGAGTACTCACTCCTCCGGACCCTTCTATCCTTATCATTAGCAGCGGTAGCGCGATAGCTTTGATCGTCGAGAGTCCTCTCCGCTATCGTCTTCCTCCGTGTCGACGCCGTCTTTTTTGCGCCGGATCAACCGCGGTTCCGATTCCTCTCTTGGGTCTTTCGTTCCACCGGATTTCGGGTGTTCCCATCGTATGCCTAGCTTTCCTAGCGTTGAGAGTACTGCTCTCGGTAAGTTTGTGTTGAAATTCAGATTTTTTGTGTGTGTTTTTATTGGATTTAACCCTGTGCCGAAGATGTCCGGCGACGGATCGTATCAGCCTTCTGCTAGTGGGGATGAGGGAGGAGGAAAGAATGATGAGTATTTTTGGGAATCTTGAGGTATTTGGGTATGGAAGTTACTGGGCCTGTGGAAGTTGTTGGAATGCCTCATCCTATTGAGGGCACATCAGCAGAAGATGATTTCGATGAGGGGGAAGCGACAGTTTCTGTGAATCGTGGTGTGTGGGTTTGTCCGGCCGAGATTATTACGGGCAATGGTGTTCCTACGGCCTCGGCCACCTTCTCCGGGCGCATTAGCGGCGATAGCTGGGTGATCCAGGCCGATCCGGATTATATTCAGTATGATACGAGATGCCGTAAGGAGTTTACTGATTGCCTGAACTTGGAGTGCTTGTACTTGCCGAACGCAGGCGATTATGAGCCAAAGAGGGCACCTCCGTCTAACTTGTTGCTATGCTGGATTATCTCGTCATAATGGGTATAAGCTGTCGTACACTACTGAAAACGAGCGGCCGTTCAGCATTTCGAAGAGCGGTCGGCGGATTATATTTAATAGGACGTTTTTTGAGGATGGCTTTAGGTTGCCTGCCCACCCGTTTTTTACAGAGATAACTGGTTATTATGACGTGCCTCTTACGCAATTTCTCCCTAACACTGTCCAAACACTGATCGCTTATATCCAATCTTGTATTTATCAGGGATGGAAACCTGAAGTTGATGTAATAAGGAAGCGCTTTAAGATTTCCAAGAAGGGAAAATGTTGGTATTCTTTGAACAGTAGGGATGGGTCCAGTGCCTTTGCCGGGTCTACCGGTCGGCATACATGGAGGCAGCAATTCTTCGCTATTGAGATTCATCCCGACCTCACTTGGGGTTTTCAAACAGACTGGGTTCTTCATGATTCTAAGACTATCAGTCGACTGAATTATAAGAAAAATTTAAATCTAGATGATGGGATGAAGCTTCAGGTTAGGTATTTGAAGTGTGTAGAGCATGCGCTTCCTGATTTGCTTAGCAGAACTCGGTTGTTTTTGAGCAGGTTGTCTCCATTGCCGACTGGGATGCCGCTGAGGGACATTATTGCACCCCAGCTTCCCCCTGTTTCTCCCCTTGCTTTTGGCAGTGAACATGTGGTCGTCAATAATGTTGGGGAGCGTGGCCTTGTTTATCTACCTAATAGGGAAGCTACACATTATGTTGTGAAAGAGTGGAAAGACGGCGTCTTGGTGAGTGAGGATGGTGCACGACCTCACCAGCCCTACGTCCCTGATAGTCCCCCAGGACCAAGCGGCCAAAGTGATAACGATGCGGAAGAAGAAGATGACGATGATATGTCTTCCATACCCGAAACAACTGTTCCAACGGATCCAGAAGCGGCTTTCCCTATGAGCCGTGGGGCTGGTAAGGGCTATATGGCGCTTAAAATTCTTCATAACGATTATATGCGGAGTAAGGGGCTCACACCTACGCCGAACGTGCCAGGATTAACAGCTCCTGATGGTTGCTTTTTTAAGTTGAATCTTGTTTGGAATTTTAACTTCTCTTAGAGTTATTTCGTTCGACTGTGGTGGTGTTCCCTCTAGTTACCCCGCATTTTGATCTCAATCCCTTCGTGTTGTGACTTTATTTTTCTTTCCTTTGTAGGTGGGCAAGCAGGAGCTGTTCAGCCTAGTTTCATTGCCCCGCCTGTCACTGTTGGAGTTCCTTCTGTTCAAATTAGTGAGGCGCCTGTGAAGATGTCTGGGAAGAGATCCACTAAAGAGATCGATCCTAATGCCTAGATGAAGCTGGCCAGCAAGAAGCAAAAAACTGTTACCGGACCGGGCGCTCCCCCTCCTGCTAGCTCCCATGGACGAGGTTCGCAAAATCCTCGTCGTACGACTCAAGGGCGTAGTACTCCGCCGCGCGGCCGTGGAACCGAGCCGTCCAGCAGCCGGGGTAACATCTCATCTTCGGCGCGTGGTAGGGGTGGTGTTGTTATGGCCACTGGTGGAACTTCTGCTGCTGCCGTTCCTTCTTCCACACCTCCTCCTAGGGTGAATCTGCCTTCTCGAGCCAATCTTCCTGTCTTGGCTAGTGGCGAGGGTTATTTCGCTAGGCTTTTGAGTGGTTCATTCGGCCAATGGTACAATACTGAGGTTGAACGGCAAGGTGCAAAGCCTCCCATTCCAAACCTTCTTGCAGCTATGGTGGCTCATGGTCTCAACTTTGCCAACAACACAGACATTGGTGTTTATGAGTCTCTGCAAGAGTTTGAGAGGCAAACTATTATTTACACCACTCAGTGCCATGTAAGGCCGTATGACTAGTATTGTTTTACATAGAGGTAGTGTCCCTCGTGCTTTGAGTGACTTTGATTTTTACTCTCGTCTTATGGATCTGCAGTCCATGGCTTATGCTAGCTCGGAGTTCTCTCGCCATTTCGAACATCTTCAGATGAAGCATCCTGATTTCGCTAAGTTCCTTTCCACCTTCGCTCCAACTACGTCGACGAATGCCGAGGTAAGGACACTTAAACACGAGCTAGCCAAAACCAACGAACTTGTCAAAATCACCAAGGATGAAGTTGTTAGGGCGGAGAATGCAAAGAATGTAATGGCTGCAGATGCTAGAACTGTTAGGGAGAAAAAAGATGAGTGGGAAAATCGTTATAAGGAACAGGTGAAGCTGCGCTCGTCTTATGAAAATGAGCTTGATGAGTTGAAGAAGTCTCATGAGGCACTGAAGAAGGAGTTCGATGCGTTGGAGGAGAAGTATGATTCTGAGATGCAAGCGGCAGGTGTGCAGCAGTCGACCATAGAGGTGCTAGAGGTACTCTATAATTCATTATTTAATTCATTATCTATCCTTATCTTCTTGGCTAAACTGCTGGCATGATACTTAGGAAAAGCTGGCTGAGACTCAAGAGAACCTGGACCAAGCTCTAGCCGCCAAGGAGCTAGTTGGTGAGAGATGGACATTCTGCAGGCTTCCTTGTACTATGTTCGAGAGAATGCATTGAATATGCTAAAGGATCATTTGGTTGAGGTGTACCCGGATATGGCTGATCGAGTAAGAGATGTTGACATAGTCCCTTTTGCCACAGTTCATGTACCACCTTCTTCTCCAGATGAAGGTGTTCAAGCTGGGGATCTTGCGGGAGATGCTGTTGATGTGAATCCGGTTGATGCCAACGATGATGCCAACTCACCACGCCCTTGATCTTAGGAATTTCTGTTGAGCAGCTTTCATTGGTTGTATAATATTGAACATTTATTTTAACTTTCCCGTATGTTTTCTTCTTATTCTTCTTCTTCCCTATTTGCTCCTGCTATGGAAAATCCAATGCCGCTTGTGGCACTATAACAGACTTATTTTGTAGTTACTCTATATTGCCAGTGTTTCTGTTTATAAACAGGAAGTTTGCTTGTTTCCCGTTATATAATTTATGCTTTTATGTAATACCTGCTGCAATTTATTTCTTGTATGGATGTTATGCTGCATCAACGTTGCACACTTTGTGGCAGGAAGTTCCTTTATCGAATTTGGATGGTGGGGTGATACAACCTCGTGCGTCGTACGACTCTTTGCTGTTCAACCATTTTGCCGTCGACCGTTCTTTTAAACTTTTTCCTGGCTGTGAGCCTCTCTTTTTTTTTTTTTTAAAGTTGTACGTCGGGTTTATCCCCACGAACTATATTTTATGGATTCGATCGTTGATCCCGTTATGGGATCTAATCGTGAGTCCATTGATGCCTTAGCGGGATTTATTCCTTTATGGATATGATTGAATGTTTATGGTAGATCGGTCGTACGTCCCCGGTAGGAGGTGTCTATTTTAGGCTTTGCCGCGCACCGCTTATTGTGCTAAGGCTTTTATTAGCGTCTTTTTCCACTCATCGAGGGGATCATGGCGTGGTATTACCGTATTTGACGCTTTTGTCGGTTCTACTGTGAACCGATGGTCCCATTTAGACTCTATCTTGGATATATGCCTTTGGAAGATTTTTCCTAGGCTGTATGCCTTTAGAAACTTTTGTACAGGCCGTATGCCTTTAGAAATTTTTACCTAGGCTGTATGCCTTTGGAAATTTTATCTGGGCTATATGCCTTTGGGTAGGTTGTATGCTTTTGCTTTAAATTTAGTTCCCAAGCTTTTGTGCTTTCTGCCATTGAGATTCTAATGGTGTGTTTTGTATTCATGTAAAGTGTCGGGGGGATTCCCCCAAAACTTCTTCTTATGGAAATATACTAAGGAAAAGAAAAGATAGAACTAGGCCTACTGATAGTATTTCTTTAGATGAAGGGCATTCCAGATTCTAGGTACCGGTGCACCCTTCATCGTCCTGAGTTTGTAAGCTCCCTTTCCAGTACTTCTGCCACTTGATACGACCCTTCCCAATTCTGCGAAAGCTTCCTCCTTTTTGAGGCCAACCAGCTTGCTTCACAGCACCTCAGCACCAAATCACCGGCTTGGAACTGTCTGTTCTTCACCCTCATGTTAAAATATTTAGCCACTTGTTAAGATCTGTTGGCCTGCCTGATTTGAGCTACCGCCCTTGTTCCTTCTAGTAGGTCAAGGTTGGTTCGTAGTCCCTCTCATTGGCAATTGGGTTGAAGTTTGCTGTTCTGTGTGTGGGTGCACCTATCTCTGCTGGAATAACTGCTTCTGTGTCGTATGCCATGTTGAAGGGGGTTTCTCCTGTGCCAGTGTGGAAAGTTGTTCTAATCCCCCACAATACATCCACAAGCTCTTCTACCCATTTCCCTTTAGCTTTGCCTAGCTTCTTTTTTATGGCAGCTAAAATTTTGCCGTTGGTGCTCTCGGCCTGGCCATTTGTCTGCGGTAGGCGACCGCACTTGCTATCATTCTGATATGAAATTTCTTACAGAAGCGCTTAATATGCTTGGCCTGTAGTTGCATACCATTATCAGAGATTAAGCGTTGGGGATGCCAAAACGCGTAATTATATGCTTCCATAAAAAATCTTCCACTGCCTCCTTGTTTATCTTAGCTAGTGGTTTTGCCTCAGGCCACTTGGTGAAATAATCGCACGCCACTATTGCATATTTCCTCTTTCCTGGTGCTAGGGGAAAAGGTCCTATAATGTCAAGGCCCCACATGGCGAATGGCCAAACTGCCTTTACTATGTTCAGCTCCTCTGTGGGCATCCTCGGAACTTTCGCAAACTTTTGGCATCTACCACATTTCTTAACCAACTCCTGGGCATCTGTTTTCATAGTCGGCCAGTAGTAACCCTGTCGTAAGGCCAATTGCGCCAATGTTTTTGCGCCCATGTGGTTTCCACAGACTCCTTCGTGTATCTCTCGGAGCACATAGTTGGCTTCGTCACAATCCAGGCATTTGAGTAGCGGATGAGTGAATGACTTCTTGTAGAGTATGTCGTCCACTAACACATACATGGCAGCACGGCGTTGCAGTGCGGCTCTCTCTCTCGGGCTTAAACTTTGGGTGGTTCCTCGCAGGTAATCCTCTATCTCTGTCTTCCATGATGGTTCGATGTTTTCCTCAACGCAGCATATTTGTAAGGGTTTCATGGACGAAGGATTCTCAACATATTCCATGAAGACTTTGCCCCTGGTTGCTGTAGAATTGGAGGAAGCCAGTTTGAATAGCGCATCTGCTCTAGTGTTGTTTGCTCTGGAAATATGTATTACTTCAATCTTCTTGAATCTTGGCCATAGTGCTCTAACGCTCTGATGATACTGCACTAAACTGGGCTCTTTGACTTCGAATTTTCCTATCACTTGTTTGGCGGCAAGCTGAGAGTCGGTGTATAACTTCAAAGGGTCTGCTTTGAGTTGCAAGGCCATTCCCATCCCAGCTGTAATGGCTTCATATTCGGCGGCGTTATTCGATAATGGGTATCCAAAGGTGAGGCAGTATTGATATTCCTCATTTTCTGGTGAAACTAAAAGCACGCCTGCACCAGAACCATCTTTGGTGGAGGAGCCATCTACGAATAAACGCCATCCCCCATCTGACATCAGATCATCGATGGGAGGCTTTGGTGTGGTACTTTTCCTGACTGGGGGTGCTCAGTTTCATCATCTACTAGGGGATGCCCAGCAGTAATACTTTCTGGGGGATGCCCAGCCGTGTTATGCTCATTAGCCTGTACCTCGTCTGCTGTACCTGCATCTTCTGCTGCGAATGTACATTCGGCGACAAAGTCTGCTAGGGCTTGAGCCTTGATTGTTTTCCTTGGTTTGTATTCGATATCGAACTCAATGAGCTCGATATTCCACTTCAGCAGTCTCCCTGATGAATCTACTTTTTGTAGAACTTCCTTCAGGGGTTGGTCAATGAGGACTACTATTTTGTGAGATTGAAAATAGTGGCGTAGCCGCCTGGAAGCTACTATGAGGGCGTATGCCACTTTCTCAATTCTGCTGTAGTTTCCTTCTCCACCCTGCAAAGCTCTACTCACATAGTAGACTGGTACTTGGCCTTGGCTAGTTTCTCTAACTAACACAGGCAGCGACGGTTTCGCTAGCTGCAGCCAAATACATATATAATTCTTCGTTTGGCTCGGGTCTACTCAGCAGAGGAGGGGAAGTGAGATATTTTTTCAATTGGTCGAAAGCTTCCTGGCATTCTAGGGTCCATACGAAGCGGGATTTTGTTCTTAGGATTTTGAAGAAGGGTAGACACCGCTCTGCTGACTTGGATACGAACCTGTTCAGGGCTGCTATTCTTCCTGTCAGTATTTGTATATCTTTAACTTTACTTGGCGGGGGCATATCTAAAATAGCTTTGATTTTCTCAGGATTGGCCTCTATGCCTCTGTTGGACACGATGAAACCCAGGAACTTTCCGGCCTCCACTCCGAAGGTGCACTTCGTTGGATTTAGCTTCATGCTGTATGCTCTGAGATACTCAAAGCATTCGGCCAGATCTTCCAAATGCTGGGCCATGTTTGGGCTTTTTACTAGCATATCATCAACATATACTTCCATTGACTTGCCTATCTGGTCCTTGAAGACTCTGTTAACAAGGCGTTGATAGGTGGCCCCATATTTTTTAGGCCGAATGGCATGACATTGTAGCAGTAGAGGCCGTCCTCTGTGATGAAGGTGGTTTTTTCGGCGTCGGCTGGGTCCATCAGTATTTGATTGTAACCGGAAAAGGCATCCATAAAGCTCAAAAGCTTGTGGCCGGCTGAGGCGTCAACCAACCTATCTATCGATGGCAAAGGAAAGTTATCCTTTGGACAGGCTCTGTTGAGGTTAGTGAAATCGACGCACATTCTCCACTTGCCGTTTGCTTTCTTTACCATGACCACATTCGCCACCCAATCTGGGTACTGAACCTCTCTTATAAATCCTGCCTTCAATAGCTTATCTACCTCCTCTCTTATGGCTTGGATTTTGTCTGGGCATGCAATCTCTTCTTCTGTTTAACTGGTTTGAACGTTGGGTCAACATTCATCCTGTGGCTAATCACATTGGGGTCTATTCCCGGCATTTCTTCTGGTGACCATGCGAACACGTCTGCATTCTTTTGTAAGAACTCAGTAAGCATCTGCTGCTCGGCCAAGGGGGGGTGTGGAGCTAATTTGAGTTACCCCGTCTTCTATGTCTGTTCGCAAGGTGACACTTATTGACTTCTCTGCCGGTTCGGGCCTGTTCCGGATCTGCCTTTCCAATTTGATTTCTACCTCGGCTTGAGGGGTGTCGTATGTGGGTACCTCGAGCCTGAGGTTGGACATTCCTTTGGTTAAATTGCACACTTGCATGTCGCTAGCGCTCTCGGTTGGGAGGGGATGCCCCACAGCCGTGTCTTCTTCTAGCCAGTCCTCAATGTCCACTTTCTTCTTCCCCTTTTTAGGGAGCGTTAGCGATGCAAGGTGGCATTTTCTGGATGTAACTTTGTCTGAACTCATATATCCAATGCCTGTTGGTGTGGGGAACTTAACCATCAGTGATCGAGCTCAAATTATGCATATTTTTATAGCTATTTTTCTATATTTTTTACCACTTTTATATGCATTTATACCTTATTTTCTAAGTATTTGTGTTTTTAGTCTTTATGAGATGTGAAATTGAGAATTTGCTTATTTTCACTACTTTTGGAGTCTATTTTGATTACTTTTTACACAGATATTAGCAAAGTAATTTTGAGTATAGATTTGGAGATGCAAAGTTTGTATTTGAAGATCATTGAAGAATTATTTCAAGGAGCAAGAATTGAAGATTGGAGCTAAAATTGCAAAGGATTGAAGCCAAGCCCAGAAGAAGCCCTGAAGCTAAGGAATTTTGGATTATTTATATGGGAATATGCTTAGCCCATATAAACCTACAATTGGAGTTAAAATCCCAATCTGTGGGCCTAATATCCAAATCCCGCATTAATCCCGTAGATTTGCGATATAAGCCCTATTTCAGCGCAGTCTCAGTAGAAAGGTCATAACTTTCTGCTCAGATGTCCGTTTTAAGCCCATGAGTACTCGTTGGAAAGCTAACTCCGAGCTCTACAACTTTCTTTGAAGACCGAAGCCCAATTCTGCCGATTTCAAGCCCGAATCTGCCAGTGAAGTTTCTGCAGAAATCCAGAAAATTCCAGAATCCTATTTTGACTTGGATTCTATTCTAGGATGACACCTAATCCTACTTGGAGTCCAAGACAGCCCTAAACCGCCCTACCCTTGTTTCTCCACTATAAATAGCCACCTTAGGTATAGATTTTAGATAATAATTTTATTCTTCATAAGATATATTGTTTAGTTGAAGGTTTGGAGGAGAAAAACCCTAGGAGCCGCCGCCCCTCTCTCTTCCTCATCCATAGATAAGTTCTCTTCTTCTTATTTGTGGATGATCACTCAATTTATGAGTGAGTAATCCTTTTCTTTTCTCCAATGTAGAATTTAATTGATCTCTTGACTAATTCCATGGTGAGATTTTGTGCTTTTATATGAGAATTTATTTGAGTATTTCTTGGATCTCTGTATGAATTCTATGTTGCTTGTTTTGATTGACTGGGTCGACACTTTCATGATAAATTGAGTTAGCATTAGCTAGATTAGGTTGTGAATTAATCACTCCAGCTTAATTTTATGTAGCAATTGGATGTGAATTAATCCTCCATCCAAGAGAGAAAAGAATCAATGGGCGAGAAATTTCTCATTGTGTTTGTTATTAAATTACTTGTTCTTTATGCTTTATTCCTAAGAGATCTCTAAGCCCTAAGAAAGTAATTGATTGCTGAAAGAGTAAAAGGGATAGATTGACTTTAATCGGTAATCTAATCTAATTAAGGTAATTTAGGTTAAGTCCGACAAGCTATTCAGGGTTTTCATAATCTTTAGATATCAATGATCCATGTTATTGTTGTCAAGAGGGATATTAATTCTATGTTGGAGGTTTCTATTTAATTGTTATTCTCAATATTATTCACTGCTTTTGATTAATTGTTTTCTTTAATTTTCTTGATTGCTTTCGTAGTTAATTTGTTTTTAGTTAGATTTAATTTTAATTCTTCTTTAAATTCTCTTTATTAATTTGTTTTGTTTGAGAAAAGGAAGAGCCGTTCTCTCTGTGGGATCGACCCCTACTTGCCCTAGCTAGTTTAGTTAGTAATTGTTGGGATAATTATTTTTATTGATCGCTGACGACCGATCAATCAGGCAACTTACTGACTCTACCATTCTTGCAATCCTCATCAATGGTCTCCCAATCAAGGCATTGTAGGTGGATAGTAAGTCGACTACAACAAACTTATGAGGAATGTTAAGCTTGTGTGGTCCATCACCCATGTAAATGGGTATTTCTACTATGCCTTTGGTTGGTATGGGGGTCAAATTGAAGCCGTAAATTGGGTCCGCGGGCATTAGCTTCGAGTGCGGCCAATTCATAGCTAGGAAGGCCTCGTACATCAAGATGTCTACCGCACTTCCGCTATCCATTAGTATTCTGCTGACCAAGAAGTTTCCTATCACCGCTTGCACCACTATGGGATCATTGCCGTCATCATCTGCGTCCACTACTTCGCTGCTGCTGAAGGTTATTTCCCATGGGGGTTCTTCCGCTTTGGGGGGCGTGCAGCCATGGTGCACAGACATGACCTGGCGAAGGTGAGCTTTCTTTTTCCTTTCGGATGTTGCCCAGGTTTTGTGGCCCCGATGATGGTGGCGACATGACCGAGGATATTAGGCTGGCCGTTGTTGTTGTTAGGCTGGGGTCCTAGTCGCTCTTGGATTGGCCTGTTTGGCCGCTCGGCTTCATCCCTCCTGACGTACTCTCTCAAGTATCCTCTTTTGATCAAGTCTTCTATCGCATCTTTAAATTGTCTGCATTCTTCGGTTGTGTGGCCGAAGTCTTGGTGGAAAGCGCATCGTTTCCCTGTCTTTCTGAGGTTGGGGTTTGGCTTGAGGGGGCCTGGCCATTTAATTTTGTTAGCTTCGTCCCTAGTGTTTATGTTATGCAGGATGTTCATCCTTGAGCTGTTCAGCGGGGTGTACGTCTCAAATTGGGGTTTATATTCCCAACGGGGTTTGTCATCTCTAGGGTTATTGTGCTTAAGTCCCTTGTTTTTGAAATGCTTCTGCCTTCTAGGGGAGCGTGGTCTGGGGTTGGCCTTATCTAGATTTTCCTTCGGCTTAGATTCTTCCATTGCCAGAGCTTTGTTTGCTTCCAAGCAGAGGACGTCTCTCAATTCGTCTGTCTTTCCCCCTCAATATATATTTGCACTTTGTCCCATAACATTTTCAATCTCGTAACTTTCTCTCCCAATATGGCGTAAAACAACAGTTGGTTTTCCTTGTTAAGGGCTATGGTGAAGGCTTTGACAACTTCGGATTCCGGCACTTCTTCCACCTCCATACATGCGTTCTGGAAACGTTTCGTGAACGTCTCCAGGCTTTCCTTCGGGCCCTGTCGGATACTCAACAGGTGTAAACTAGTCTTTCCCACCGTCATCCGACTATGGAAGCCAGACAAGAATTGTCTCGCCAACTGCTCAAAGCAGGCGATGGAAAGATTCTCCAACTTATGGTACCAAGCCAGGGCTGGTCCTATTAAGGTTATTGGGAATGCTCTGCAGTACATGGTGTCTGTTGCCAATTGCATTTGCATGAAGGCTTTATAATGGGAGAGATGCTCTCTGGGATCTCCAGTTTCGTTATATTTTAGCTTCGGGATCTCTTTGGATTTCTAGAGACAACGGGCAATTACTTGTGTCCATGGACTCCCAGATATCCACTTCGCCTTTGGCTCTCGCTTCACGCTCCTTGCATTTATCCTCTTCCATTGTTGCGAGCTTGTTCTCCATTTTGCTGATTTTGTCTAAAAGTGGTGTTGTCAACTGTTCTATGAGGTTCTGAGGTACGTTCTGAGCTGAGCCTCCTTGAATCAGAGTACCTTGAGGCCGTCTGTCGGATCGTGCCCGCTGTTCATCTGCTCTACCCCTGTCATGCAGGGACGAATTTCTGGCTGACCTTTCGCCATTTGGCCTCTGGCTTTCTCGGGCTCTGGAGTCTGCTTGGGATTTCGAAGGGCTGGCCACGCTGCGCTCGTCATCGTGTCAGCGCGATTTGTTAGCGAGGTTTTGTCCTGCATCGCCGTGCGTCCTCTTGCTGCGTTCCCATACATTACGCCGCACAGTATCTCTCTGTGTGTCATTTCTTCTGGATCCTTCACCCATCGGGGGATGCCCGTTGGATCTCTCTCTTATTGTGAGAGCAAGGTTTTGAGTTTTTCCTTTGGCCAGGAGGGCTTCCAGTTCAGCTATCTTTTTCTTATCTTTCTTGTGTCTCTCGTGGTACTGGACAGCTTGCTGAGTTGCCCTCAGCTTGCCCTGCCGCTCGTCCTCTATTTGTTGCAGAAGGATGTCTCTGATATGAGCGTCTAACTCGGTGGGCTCGTCTCGGCCGTGCCCCCCAGCCTGGGTTCCGGACACTTGTTCATGGTCCTCATCATTGTCAGGCTGTCTAGGCTGTTTGAGGGGTCTCTTGGAGCCGTCTCCCTGTTCCAAGTATGGCCAAAGGTGTTGCTGAGCTCGGGATGAGACGTGCGGGGTGACAGCAGGGTCTTTTCGCTTTGCAGTTTCTCTGTCCTGCATTTTTTCTTGCTGATGGTCGGGCGTCTCTGGGTTAATGTGCTTTGACATATTTCTGCTGTCAAGCTGTTCGTCCTCCTTGTCAGGAGGAGCGCCATCTGGTGTAGTGGCTCCGAATGTAGTCATGGCCTTTTGTTCAAGTCCCCACAGACGGCGCCAATGTTGAGGTCTATTTAGACTCACAACCGGTCTTGGTCCTACTAAGAGCGCTGATCCCATGGAAGTTAACCTGCAAGAGAGCAAAGCACCTGAGTGGCAGGGGGATGCCCTGCATTAGCACTCCGATGATTAAGTCAGTTACCCTCTTAGGTAAGGAATATTCCCAGATCAGAGTAATGAAGTAGTAGGTAGTAAAAGTAATACCTCCAAATGGGGCAATACTAGGATATTTATAGAGGGAGTAGGTCGGTTACCTTCACACGTGTGCGCAGCCGGGTCGTCGACCCGCGCGTTTATCCACTTTAGACCCGAAGCGTGTGGCATTGGGATTCGTGAGGCCTGTTATATGGGCTCTAGCCCCGTTGGGCTTTCTTTGGCCGTCCGGCCCATGGTGGCCTGTAAGGCCTTTTCTTTATGTGCCCTAGACTTGACTCTTTTGAGTCTTTTTACTAGGCAATTGGGATGTACTCAACAGAACCTTTTTGGATTAATGCACCTTGTGTTTAGTCATTAAAATTTTACCATAATCTTGATCTAACCGTGCGATATTCATAACATTCTTAAACAAAAAGGATTCTGCAATTGCCATGGACACAATTTATTAAGTCAAAAGTAACTGAAAAACGATTAGTTATCAACTTTGATTGGTATATATATATATGATGGGGCTAGTCTTTGGGAACAGGTGTTTTTATTAACCATTGTCCATAAGAAAAGGCAAAAACAGGCTTCATATAGACTTGAAGGCTGACTGAAGCTATTGTTTATAAGCAATACACATCAAATCTTGGCCCATCCCATGGCTCCATTTAAAGATACAAGTAGCTTAGCTAGTAGCCTAGTACTTGTAGAATAATACTAAATGAAACTAAATTAATGGATGCAAAAACATATTATTCATTATGCTTTTGATGATTAAAGTGCATTCTCCTAAAGGTTCTTCTCTCTAAAAGCTTTGAGAGTTGCTAGGATCTTGTCAAGAGGAGGGGCTCACTCTTTCACCAAAGGCAGCTGCTTTATTGCTGTCAACCAGGAGAATATCAGAGGGGTTCTTTCTGGGTCTATAATCTTTATTCCCACAACTTGTTCTTGAATCTCGAGGCCCCAAACAATGAACAAATCGTAATTTCAAGGATTCCCATACCCTCATTGCTAATCCAAGGGCTTCCATCTGGGAAAAACTCCTTCATCATCCCCTCTTCAAGCACTTGTAGTTTCTCACACAGTTCCTTCCTTGATAGCATTTTCCCGTGCCTCTCCACAACTTGTCATCAGTCTTAATGGAGGGTCAAATATACCATTAGGCATTATCAAAATGAAATTGTTTTTTCTTTTCTATTTTTGCATTAGGCCTCATTCTTGAAGAACAAGGAAATGATTCTTTTATCCATTGTTTATTTAGTTAATGAGCTCATCGTTTAAGATAATTTTTTTGAGTTCAATATTTTAAGATAATTAGTGTTTGACAATTACTAATTGTCATATGACTATTGGCCATTGACTTGCTAAAATCTTGACTAGACATTTGTTTTTTGTCCCTTTACCTTCATTGTTTTCATAGTTAAAGGATAAAGAAAAAGGGGACAAATTTCTATAAGAAAAGATTGGTTAAACTCTATATATAGCCTCCCAAGCAAGAATTCATCAATGGACTGAAATTAAGGGAAATGGGGAACAAAACAAAGTGATACTTCATGGGATGTGGGTTAGTAAATAGTAGTATTCATGTCTTTAAGAGTTTTGCTTGAACTCACTGCTGAAACAGAGTTGCTCTGGTTTTTTAATGCAGCTGTTTGAAACAATGTTGAGAGTGGTGAAGACAGATGGAGAAATTACAGGTGTTAGAGTTTTCTCAAGTTTCCCAACACAAGAAGCCTTAGCAAGAAAATAATTAAAAAATGGGTATCCTCTTCCCAATCCCATAACTCTAAGCATTGATCAAACCAAGGATAAGCAATATTCCAATTTTTCTTTGGGGGTTTATTTAAGTTGTTTTAATTCTTGGAAGTCAAGCACAAGAGATGCGCGTGACTCTGCTAATTAATCTTCATATAATGAGTTATTAAGACATACAGCAGACATGTCTATTATGCTTTGCAAGATAAGTAGGAGTATATTATATGTTTCACAATTACATACATCATCAAAATCTTTGTCTTGTCTTAGTTAGTTCACTCAGAAAATGGGGTTAGGAGTTAGGACTAAGAATTGGTGTAAAAATCAGGAACAGTGATTAATTCATTTAACCAATTGATTCTGTGAATCTGAACCTTAATCAGATTGGTATATTAAAATAGAGAACCTAACATTTATGCATAAAAATTACTTCTTTCAACTATTTATCATGCATTAAGAGCATATTTGTGATGGGTTTTTTTTTCCCCATAAAATAAGATCAGAAAGGAAGCAGGGAAGGAAGAGAAGAGTCAAGATCCTCATGAAAAACAGAAAAAGGAAAGGAAGCTATTTATATTTATTCCATGCTGCTGGGCTCAAAAAGAGACCCTAGCTTTTGTAGTACAATTATGTCTTAATTTTTATGAGAAATACTATTTTTAACTCCCTCTCTTTCCTTTGATTTGTACTCGACTTGCATGCCACTTGCTGCTACCTGCAAATGCCAAAATATGTTCATTTTGTAAGCAATAGGAATCCAGCTTTTGGGAAAATGCACATGAAATATTACAACTTACTTTGTGCTCGACTTGTTTGTTGATCAGAGGAACCTCTCTTGAAATTCCACCATGAACAACGACCTCTGTTTAGGTGCTTGAATCCCCATAGAACAAAAATCTTTGCACCCAAACATGCTTCTGAACAGGCGATTCCCCATCACGAACACCAAGAATTTCAGGAAAGTAAGATTTTCCATTGCTCTTGCGCTATCTTTTCTCTCCCTGCTTTCTAACAAATCACAATGTTGCTGATATATGTTATGGCTTGTCTACAAGACTACAACACTTTGAGTGAGTGTATATATAGGCTTCAACATAAAGAATCAGCAAACTCCAAAAGACTGCATCCAATGTATCATCGTTAACAGAAAAAAGATCTAAAATTATTGCAAATCATATGAAAAGCTTCTTGAATATTCTCTTTAATTCCATAACTGCAATCAAGTTTCTATCTTAAGCACAAAGAAGGAAGGATTATTATCCAATATTAGCCATTGTTATTCGTTAGCATATATACAATAACTTACTATATCTGGGTGAACTTGAGAAACAAGAAATAATTGTTGACAAATTTTGAATTGTTTTTGGGTGATACATGCATGGATTTGGTCACTAGTTCCTTAAAAGGAATTTACTTGTTTCCAATTCATGCTTTTTCAAATGTACATTGCATCTTTTGATTATGAAAAATCGAAATGGGGACTTGAGAAACAGATATATGCTTATTTGGGAAGGAAATCGGATGAGACGTATGCCTGTTTTCCACCTAATTATTCATGCAAACTAGATGAGAGTTGAGACTCAATCTTTTTCATCTTTAAGATTAAGGAACTTATTTGTACCGGATCATCTGACTCCTTGTGGTAAGAATCTGTTCACACAAGCCATTTGCACATTGTGTTAATCTTGCAGAGACCTTAGTAGCTAGGTGGGGAGCAAATATCAGTCCCTAAACGGCTGAAATTTCATTTTCCTTCTTTTTGGAAAAAAGAAAGAAAAATTTCTGTAAGGCCAAAATTGTGTGTTTAAAATGCATAGAACATAATAAAGCATACACTTTTCTGGGCTCTCAGCAGATTCCAATGCATTTTAAACCCAACTTGTTAAACTCCGGAAGAGATGAACTTGGAGCTAATAAGGCTTGAATATATCCCAACTAATTAAAAATCCAAAAATCAACAAGATTAACATAAAGATCCTTAATTCATATGGTAACTAATTAGTATTATACTGAATTTACATATAGTTCATGGCGTATATACATCCATGGAAATGATATAGTGGCAAGCTGCAGATATGACCTCCTGATGAAACAGAGTACTCTTCTTAAGCTTGCCTTTAAAAGAGTAACTCAAAGACAATATTGACAATAATTAACTTTATGCTTCTGTGTTAGTTTTTTTACTCTTCTTCTTATTCTCCAATTTACAGGTAGAAGGAGCAAAACCCAATCTGGGTTCCCAAAGATCAAATTCCCACAAATGATTTTGCTGCATAATGTTACCAATAACCATAGGTCCATGGTCGCCCGTAAAAAAGGCAAGGCACCTGATGTTATCATCAACTTCGTTCACATAACTCTTCACGGGGGGTTCCAGCTTTGCTCCATCAGCGAAATGGATTACCAGTTTCGGCATCAACCACTCCTCAAACCCTGTATCGTTGAAACAGTATTCGGGTCCCAATCCGCCCCATTCGATCTCCACTTTCTTGAACTTGCTTAGTGGAGCTTTAAAAGCTTCCATGACTGCATCAAACACAGGCTTCGGCATGTAAGTTAAGCTCGTTCCTGAGTCCAAAATCGTCCCGCCGTCACTGTTAATGTTAACATCCCATATTTCTGATGGGATATCCAGCATTGTACCATTGACTGAGATACCAGAAACGTTGAGACCATAAAATGGATTGTGAAAACTAAAGACTAATTGCGTGTATTGCATGTTTGGCAATGGGGAACCGTCAATTCCACCAAAGACGAGATAGTTGACCAGGTTTCTTGGGCTCGTATGATCAACCAAGCAGTAGGAAAACTTGTTCCCGAACTTCTTGGCTCCTCTGTATGCAAAAGAGTGGAAATTGTTACCCAGCCCCAATACTCCGTTTATATTTTTCTCTCTCTCGAATCGATGCCCTTCTGTTCTCTCGCTGCACCCGATCAATACATCTGTCATTTCGATCTTCTTGCCGCCGCTGAGCCCGATTTTAACCGTGTCATTGCCAAATATTCCGATCGTTCTTGTCCCATCTTCATAGCTATCATCAATTTACAAACACAGTTAAGTCACCAAATTATATTGACAAGTTAATCTTGTTCGAGCCGGTTGGCCCAGTATGGGGGTAAAGTAATGGTTTTCTCCACTCACAAGACTCGAACATGAGACCGGGAACAAGTGTCAAACCACTTGAACCAACCACATGTTAAGTCACCAAATTTGAATTCACATAAATCAGCAAAAAGCCTGAATTTACCTGTAATCATAGGAACATAGAGCCATTGGCGAATTACAAGGTCTCATCGGGTAAGAATAGGAGATGTACTTGTTGCAAAATTCAGAGGAGCATGGAATTGGCTTAAAGGTACGTGACTTTTCAGGAAGAAATATCCTTCCCTCATGAACATTGCTGTCTGTGTTTTCTTTATATCTGCATTGTATCCAGGTAAGGATGCCGGCTGTATCTGCTATCAACAAGAATTTCTTGGAAGGGCTCCCTACCCTGAACGAAACAAAGTATTGGGGTATATGAAAATCAGCAGCTGATCGCATTGGGAGTTCTACGAAATCCTTCACTTCGGAAGCCCTTCTTCTTTCTGGGTCTGCAGCTGCCAATTTTTTCGAGATGGTATGAAGCCTACCTTTGTCGCCAAAAACCAGCTGTCTAAAGCGTTCCATTTTGCTTCTTGGGAGTCCAAGGCTTGTTCCATTGACGCCTTGCTTTCCGAACTGAGGTGAATGCCTGTGGAATAGCTTGAATTTGAGATTTCCACCCGGAGTTCTTGTTGCAGTTCCCGTACCCCTTTTGGCGGCATCAACTTCAAGGAAGAAACCATCATTGTTGAAAAACAAGAATAAGGAAAGCAAAACCAAGGAGATGAACCTCTCCATCTTGGAAAGGAAAGAGTGGACAGGAAAACCAAACAATCCGTCCAAGAAAACCCCAAAATGACAAGACAAAATTGGAAAATGGAAACTAACAGTGGAGAGAGATTCAAGCCGCAATTGCCGAAATTTTTACGCTTGTGGTAATGGTTGATAATGCCTATGATGACAACGTTTACAATCCAAAATAATTGATGAATTAACTCAATTCCATGCAGAACCAAGGGCGTTCCATAAGAATCAGAGGTTTTTTCGATCTTGTAAAGGAGAATTCGGACCATGTCATTTTTTGGACCAGAGGAATTATGCATTAAGCACTAAAGCCAATTGCATGTTTTGGGGAGACTTGACATATATATTAATAAACAGAGAATTTGGATTTGGTAAATTATTTTGACATGTCAATTAATGTCTGCAAGGCGACGATATGCATGAAGCATGTATTTACAATACAAGTTCTCACCCCTACGATTATATAGTTAGGGCCTAGGGGTAATTCATATCATAAGGATAACATAATGTACCTATATATTACACAACTGTGATTTGTTGATAGATAAGGCATATCCCCAACTGCCTTGAATATATATATTATATGCATAGTAGAATATATATTATATATAACATTAAATGCCAATGCCTTGAATTTAAGCAGCTTCAGCAAACCCAACTGTCATATCCCCGTAGTTGAATACGGTGTGATAGCGACCCATGAAAACATCTCCCAAAATCCTGTATAAAACAAAGCCGAATCGCTATGAAATTTTTAAGCTCTTTGAAATCTATATTGTATCTTTCTTTTTTCATCTCACTAGCTAGTAAGATTAAGAGACCAACTATGAAAAGGTTTAGTGAATGATTAAGAAGAAAGAATACCAGAGAGGTCCACGAGGTGGGGCCACGTCCAAAGCAGTAAATCCACTAACGCATTGTGCTACAGCTCCCTCTCCAATTTTAAGAACATACTGATGCACAAAAACCACAAACACACAGCATAGAATGAGACTATGAAGACATTAGCAGACATTCTCATAATGAGACAAGTAAACAAACATCAATAGTACAGGCAGAACTTCTACTTTCTATGAATTTTCCAAATCTAAGCAATGATACTTTCTTCCAAAACTTAGAAACCTAGGTTGCACGAACCTATTTTCTTTTTCATTTCATTAATTGTTTTACTAGAATAGAAACCATTAGATCATTTACTTCCTAAAATGATATGCTATAACTGATATCTAGATATATAGTCTATAATTTCTGGGTCTGTCAAAGACAAATTTTCGTGGATCATGGACAACAATGGATCCAAAAGTTTCTAGAGCCTGCCTTAAGGTCTATTTATATCTTCCAGGACAACCTAGATTTGTTGATGGCCATCCCTGCCTCTCAAGGCCAAGAGAAGAAAAAGAAACCAAAACACTTCTAAAGAGAGTACAAAAAACCATACCTCTTCAGGTGCAAGGTCAAAAACTTTACCACCAATTGTGAATGAAACAATGGGCAATGAAGACAGAATGCTACAGTCAACTACCGATTCTCCCATTGGACTTGGCAGTCTTTCACAAAGCTGCAGTTGCAACAGAAGAAATAAGCAAACTGTACCATAATTTCTAAGATGCGTAAGAATGGTGAGTTGGTAACTTACGTCATTCACATAATCCAAGATCTGATCTTCTGTCTCATTTTTCCTGAGCTTGTTTTGCATCCAGACCACAGCCATCTCACAAGCAGAGCATGCAGCATCATGGACGCCATCAGATGATTTGCCCATGCCATCATCTACTACGCTCTCAATTCGTGCACTATACAAATATTAATTGATTAATTATAGATGTCAGAAGATAAGTCCTTCTGTCCTTGTAGTTCTAGTCAACAGCAGTAACAGCAAGAAGGTAGGTTAACTCTGACCTGACACCTCGAGTCCCATCAAAAGTACATAAACCAATTTTAGAGCAGACCTTTTGTGGTTGTGTCTGTAAAACAGCAAAACTCAAAGCAGCTGTCAGTTTCTTGCAAAATAAAATCAAGAGAAGAGCGAGTGTGGTCGGCACAAAATTGCAAAAGCAAATGGTCGGCACAAAATTGCAAAGCAAAACAAGAAAGTTTAAACAACTCACCTCATATACCAGCATTTCCAGTATGGTTTTTCCATATTGTGAAACCAATTCCTTGCATTCTTGGCTAACAACACCAGATGCCCCAATGGCACGATTAATTTGAGTAATGATAGTCTGAAAAAAGGTGGAAATGATATGATAATATCAATTAAAATCAGCTACTTTTCTAAGACAACACAATAGAAAAATAATAGTAAGACAAAACTATGTCCAAGCAAAAGAACATGAATTCCAAACAGAGAACAGGTTTACATTGTAAGACAGGTAAATTTGGATAAGATTTGCTGCATCTCTTTCTGGCAGATTTCCTCAATCTTGATAAAATCTTGAAAAAGAAATTCAATGAATCTTAATTTGCGCAGATGCATCACAGGAGAGAAAGGACAAGGGTAATGGGGGGAGTTCAAAGCCGCATGTTTCTTTTGCTACGATAGGCCCATTTTGAAGAGGGAAAAAAAAAAAGGAAGAAGAAGAAGCCATGGGTGAAGGAGGAAAACAAATGGTTATCTGTTTCTAAAAGAATACCTAGATGTTCCAAATTTACCAAAACAAAACCAATGGCATTTATATAGTTACGAGGACCTAATGACCCAGACATTGCAGAAGCAAAGCCTTACGGCATCACTGTAATATTTCAAGCAATTAGATATATACGCTAGTTTTCCAGACGGCAGTGCTGTCAAAATGTATATGATTCATACAGAGATTCTCTAGAAATTATCCACCACAACAATAAAAAGATTAATAATTTCGAAAAATGATTTTCCTTTACCGTAGGGCCTGCCAGCAAAGAAGTTCCAGAATCAGCAATTGCTGCACAACCACCGGAACAGAATCCTGAAAAAGGGCAAGGTCATGTCTGAATACCACAGGCAAGAGAACAGGCAAAAGCGATGGAGAAAGTATTTTTCCACATAATGGAGATTTAAAAAAGTTGTGCGTGGTTACCAGTTGTGTCACCTCCGACCAGGACATCACCCATGTCAAACTGCAAGTATGCAAAAAATAACAAGCAAATCAGAGAAAAAAGAAGGTGATGCTCTGTCAACAATTGTAGAAACTAGTGGTACAACCAATAGCATCTCCAACCTGCCAATAGCCTTTCTGAGTCACCGGTACGTATGTGTGCTCCCCTTTATAATGATTAGGATCAACTCCACCGAACACAATTTCTCCTCCTTCTTCGCCTTCAATTTTGCGGTTCAACCAAAATGAGAAAACTGGTTCCTGAACAAGGCCTTGATCAACCATATTGTACCTACAAAATATAGCATGTATACCAAGTAAGAAAACAGAAAATGAGCAATTTGTGAAATGATTACTTGTGAACTTCAGATTGCAATGAAGTATCTATGCTGACAGCATAGACACAAAAGATTTACCAGACAGGCACAGCACCCCCAACTGAGATCTCTTGAAACCCAAGGCCCAATATGCCATCAAACTTGGCAGCCAAGAATGTGATTCCAGGTTCTTTGGTTGCCTCAATAAAATCCTGGCACAAATGGAATTAATAAAGAGAACTATATGAGCATTACTAAACTAAAGACCACCACAGTCAATATACCACTCAGACTACCTGATTCTTCACAACAAGATCACCAACTTTGACAGAATCTTGGCTAAAGAAACCTGAAATTGATCCTGTTCCATATTGGATCGCCGCAGATGTGCCTGGATAAAAAAATGAAAGCACAACCTAGTTTGATGATTCGAAAACTCTGTTTATGATGTTTCTTTAAGTTAAAGCTACTAACAAATGCCTAAATAATGACTCACAGGCTAAACTATTTCATGCTATGATATTTTCAACTCTGGTTGTGGGGTTCTTTTAGTTACAGGTTTATTTTATTCATACAGAACAAAAAGTGCACCATTCAGGGGAAAAAAAGTTCATGTCTAAGGTTCTCATTAATGTGCATAGAAATATACCATTCTTATGGTAGGTAGTAGACTGACTGGACTTGTACTTGGAGTGAAAATAGCAAGCAACCTGCATCGAAATGAAAAACCATACATATCATTATTCTCAACTGCTTGCCATTATTCCTAAGTAAAGATAGCAAAAAAGGCTTAGTCCTACTCAAACAAATGAGAAGGCGTATAAAGAATGAAGAGCAAGGTCAGGAACTTACAGAGAAATAACACTTTGAAGATGGCACCCAAAGATTGGAACTTCCTGTATCAAATATCACTGTGAAAGTCTGCGAAGGTGTGCCAACCCCAATTTCTCCATAATATTGAGCATCCATGTAGTTCTTTAGTGCAATAATTTCACAGTCATCAGAATTCCCAAGATTTCCTTGAAGATAGTACTTCCTTAAAGGTGCCCTTATCAATTTCCCTTCCTTAGAGTCAATTTGTCCAGCAACCCTGTTGATTTGGTCCAACTTCTTCTTTTTCAATCCAATTCTGAACAATCCGTCATTAGACACAGAGAATACTGCTGGCGACAGAAGGAGCAAAAGGAGAAGTGTAACCCGAATGTCTTTGAATTTGATACCCATGTTTGCTGCTGCAAAGCACAAAATCAACAATTTCAAGCCTAGAGATAACTCAAAAAAAGCCAGCTAAGGCCAAGAAACATGATAAACCTTATTGATTATTCTCAGCTTAGCTATAGAGTAAAAAAGGTTAAATCTACCGATTTATGTTTTAATCTCTTAAAAAAATTTTATTACGAGACAAGAATGTGCTTAATAAAGTTTCCAATCTCAACGGTAAAACTATTCTACTGCATTTTCCTATGAATAATGCGTATGTTTCAGGTCAAAAGTTTCACTTACTCATAATCATTATTTTCACTACTTACTCAAAAGTAACACGATTCCAATTCAAAAGAAATACTAACTTTTTGAAAAAATTAAACATTACAATTTTAACTTTTGTAGTTCTGTGAATAAATAAAACTAATTCCAAAACTATCTGCTCTATTTTTCATCAAAATTGATCTTCAAATTTTACTCTTCAATTTAACACTCCAGAAACTTTTCAAGAGTCAAAATACAAAGTAATCAAAGAAACAACTAAGCCAAGCTTTGATATTCTCCATTTTCCTTTTCCCCCTTAAAAGTTAAAAGTCAACAACTAAAACATAACATATTAACATACCAGAAAATCAATAACAAGCTTTAAAACTTTCTCAAATATCGCAGATTATACCAAATAAAATAAATAAACAAATACCGATTTTCCTGTCTTCCTTCTCAAAATTCCTCAACAATCAAACAGAAACGCTTAAGTTCAAATAGTATTAAGATCTGAAATTACTAAAATTAGCAAAAGATTTTTCCAAAAGATAATCGAAATTTAAAGTAAAATATTAGTTGGATTGGAAAAAGAAAAATGAGACAACGTACCAGCAGGGGAAATCGATGCTGAGAAGAAAGACGAAAAATGGAAAACGGGAGACTTGAAAAAGAAGACAGAGGGAGCCAGCCAAGAATAGAATCTTAAGTGGTTTTTAACAGCGAAGTTTTAGCTGCGTATCAACCGTCGATCTGATGTAGGAGTTACTGAATCTGACGGTTTTAAATTATTAAGCTTGCCAGTAGACTCCACTATGAGTGACGTGGATAGTTGAAATTTTGAAAAGATTATGCATGCAGCATGCGGGTTAGGCTTTAGCTACCTAGCAACTAGTCGTTTACTCAACTACCAGTCTAATGAAAGATACTTATTCGAACTTTGAATTTCCGCCGTTGATATTATTTTCAACGGTGATTATTGTTTATTTGATGAGGTTTTGTTTGTAATAAATCTCGGGCTCACGACGAGTCACGACGCCTTCGGCCCAACCCAACCCAACATTTAGCTGGAAAAGGAAAAAGAAACTGTCCAATTGATTTTCTTGTTTTTTTGGATAAAAGGTCCAAGTCCAACTAATCTCCAAACTATTCTAGTTTTGAGTTTAGACTTTACACACTCAAAATCTTACTCCACCTTAATTTCCTTGGTCTTCTCCTCGGTTCGGTTCCGTCCTTAACAATTACAAAATAGTCTTTCCCTACCATGTAGCAAAAAAAAATAGTCTTCCCCTACCCTATACCTTGCAACCTTTGATTCCCTTTCAAGTTTCTACTTATTCTTCTTTCTTTACGTAGGAACTTAACTACAACTTGAGCATCCAACTCAATAATTAAACTTTGCAAACCACGGTCCCTGTCCATTAAAATACCTTGTCGAATACTCTAAAGTTCAGCTTCCACACTGCATGTACTACCAATATTTAACAGGAACCCAATCACCCATCTCCCTTCCGAATCACGAATCAAGCCACCAGCTGAAGCATGCCCATCTTCAAAGCGACGAGAACCATCTGTACTAAGAATGAAAGTATCACTAGGTGGGGGTTGCCAAGTTATCAATCTTCCTTCCGTCCTAGCATCTCCTAATGGATTACTGAAAGCCGGCCTCAAAGGAGTCTGTGGCAAGATTAATGGAGTAACATAAAATAGAATCCACACAAGGTTGATTTCCATTAAAAACTTATGTTCACACCTTCTGAAACTCCGAGTATGTCAATATATATACCATCTTAACTAATCCTATGGTGTTTTTCTAATTAATTTAAAAGATTTACTAGTAAGATTTTAACCTTTCACACTCTTAATTTGAGAGAGATTAGTCTCAATCTCAATTCTCATATCAAGAAGCTTGGCATTGAAAGATCTTTTCCTCACTTCAGGTTAGGATTTAAATTTCAATGTAATTACTAAAAAAACAATAATAAAAAATATTATATATTTGGCAACTTGCTTCTTCTCCAAACATGACTTTGTGATCAAACAGGGCAACCCATGACTATTTATCAAAATCAAATACATATGCATGCAAAATACGTGAATCAAATCAAGTAATCAACTATGCTTATTGAAAGAGAGTTAAAATTTTTAGAGTTCATAATGGAAGTCATGATACGAATGAAATGTATATATATCTTATTGTGTAGTCAAATAACATAAATTTATTTATTAAAAAGAAAACATTTTCATCATGAACTTGAAGCTTTGGTCTAATGACTAAGATTTCAAAAGTTCACTCGGATGGCAGGGGTCCAAATCCTTGTCCTCTTTCCCCTCTCCCCTTTAATTGTAATATTACCAATATACCAAAAAAAAAAAAACATTTCCATCATCAAACTAAAATAAAGTCTACACCCGAGTTGTTATAGTTCAACCGCTAAGTGCACCATGCATAAGATAATTTCTTAATTTGAGTTGATTCCCCATTAAATGTTTAGACGTATAAAAATTTATTCTGATTATAATAAAATTTCACTTGTACACTCTAAAAAAACTATAAATAGAGTCTTATGTCTAATTATAATCATTTTATTACCCCTAGCTAGCTACCTCCATATATTTTTATCATATTTAAAATTGAAGAAGTTTAGATCTCAATTACTGAAAGAGTTCAATACTCTATCAACAACCCAAATGATTGTCGGCAATATATATTCTTGATATATGATTAGATACAAATTCTTTTTCTCCTTGTATGTATGTGCTTTTTTTTTTTGGATAAATGTATGTGTTTTTGCTTTGTAGATTAATTATATACATTGAGATCAATTGAGAAATAAGAGAAAACCTGTATCAAAAAAAAAAAAGAGAAATAAGAGAAAACCCTCTTGACAAGTAACTTACTCGTGACATTCAATGTAGACCTAGCAAATGATAACAACCCATATTCTTACTTTGAAAAAACCCTTTGATTCGAACGTGAATGGACGTGATCTCCAGCAAGTCTTTTTCTATAACATCAGCCAACACCCCAAGTGGGCTAAATTTAGCGCAAGAACATTTTCAAAACGTGACAAGCAAAAAAAGCTCTATCCCATCCATGGTCTTTTCTTTACGTGTCAAACTAATCTCACCCTTTCCTTTATTTAAACACTTGGTGGACGGATTTCTGGACTCTTTTTCATCTTCCATAATTACCATACAACACACGTAATTCCAACCAAGAATTAATTTATAAAAAATCAATTAAATTAATGTTCTCTTCTCTTCCTACTGCTTAAAAAAATAGAAACGGAAAAGAACAATTCAGAACAAACAACTTGATAGAAAGTTGAACACACTTCCTTTCAATTCCGGATCCAAACAAACAAGAAATAATTTAATCTGTATTTTTCTGCATTTCTTTTTCAATATTTTTTTCTTGACTTTGCATTGACATACAAATAATTGGAAACAATTATTCAGCTAAACAAAGAATTAAGTGCCCAAAAATCTTAATGTTTGCTCCTACACCTCCCACCCTCTCAAAAAAAAAAAAAATGCTAGACATATATAAAGTATATAATTTTCAATTTCTTTTTTTCCTGAACAAGAGAAAAAATAAAGTGCCCCCTTCTTCCTCCAAAAAAAATAAAAAGAATAGAAGGTAATTATGAACTTAATTTAATCTCTAATTTGCAGCAAAACTAGAATTGGAGATTTTATTGTTGCCATTGCTGTTGCTGTTGCTAGTAGTAGCTGCGGCATTGCCACTGCTGTTGGTGGCAGATGTAAGATTGGTGGCATTATTATTGGGGACATTGGTGGGATGAGACTGAGAACTTCCAATAATGGAGGTAATAGCTGCTGCTAGAGCTGCAGTGAAGTTAGGATCAGCTGCAATGGCGGCAGTGGCTGCAGTTACGGTATCAGCAAGTGAATTCTGCTGCCCCTGTTGAAGTTGCTGACCACCCAATTGATGGTGTGATGGTTGATCCAAATCTTGAGACATTTGTAAACCAGAGAATTTGGATTGGTTGTAAAGTGCTTGACCAAAAATTTGAGGCAGCAAAGAAGCTGGGGAAGCATTGGCTAGATTGTTGTGTGGTTGGTTTGGGAATGGGACCTGAAATTGGCCTGGTGGAGGCCTTGGGAGTTGCAAAGGGTTTGGGGTTTGAGTTAAGTCCAAGGTAACAGTTGGGAATGGGGCTGAAGCTGATATGGTAGCCATGCTAGAGGAACATGGAAGAAGAGTTCTGGTTAAGAAATTGGAGTTCATTAACCCATCAGCGCTGGACATGGATCCTGATAACAGCATCCGCGCCGCGGATGATGTTGTTGATGCCATTGCCATTGCAGCTGGTGGCAAAGGGTGGTTGTGATTTCCTTCATATGTAGTGATCAAAATTGTTCTATCTTCAGCACACCTTTGTACCTGTGAAGAACATTAATTCAACAGGTTCAAGTTAATGTCATCATGGATTTTTCTAACCAAATATCTCCAAATTTCAACGCATTATTTAAAATTATACAAGTACAACAACAAACTCTTCATGTTCGATATTTAATGCAAAAACCTTTAGCAATCCCTCTTGAAAGTTACAGGTTAACTGCTCCTTTAGAAAAAGTTAAACATGGAAAATGAATTTGACATTCCAAAAGTAATGTGAAATGAAAATGAACCTGTTAATCATGAAAGTGATGCTAAAAAATGAGATTAATTAATGAAATAAGGAAAAATGGAGGACCTGTTTTCTAACAGGGCAACCAGCAGCCATGGTGCATCGATAGTAAGCTCGAGGACATGGATTTCCCTTAGCCATTTTCTGTCCATACTTTCTCCATTGACATCCATCAGTTATCTTTTCAAATAAAAAAAAATATATGAGCATAATAATCCAATCAAAATTCAACAACAAAAGTCAATAACTTTTTATTCAATTGGATTCTATCAAATCAATCAAATCAAATACCATTGGAGCCTCTGATCGAGCTCTAACAGAAACTCGAGCCTTCCTCATGGTGGCTTGATCAGCCTGATCAACATTTTTGGGAGAATTAAATCTTGGAACCTTGTATCCTTGATCAGGGCTATCCTCTCTTCCACCACTTCCTCTACCTTCTTCCTCACTGTTCCCACGCTTCCTTAATCGAAATTCCTTCGAACCCACCTCGGCGTTATTGTTCGGCGACCCCGAACGGTCGTGGCTCCTCCCTTCCGACGAAGACAGCGATGGCTCATCGGTGTCTGCCGCCCCGGACCCAGCCAGACCGAGATTCATAAACTGTCTGGGCACTATTACTCCTCCATTGGGTTTCTTTTGTTCCAATTTTCCCTCCATAATCTGATCGTGTTCCTCCGCTTTTTCAGCCTTAGCGTCGCGTTGTTGCTGCATCAGGGAGACCAGATGCATCTGCACGGCGTTGTAGTTGCTCGTCACCTGGCTTAACATCTCCCTTAACCGTTGATTCTCGGCGTTCATTCGTTCTAGCTCAGCTTGTAAAACAGCTAGCTGAATTATGCAAAAAAAACCAATGGCACAGTAATTATATCGAACATAATCCAAACACACAACCAAAATCATATCAAATAAAAAATTTCCCAGATTTTCATTAAAAGGGTCACCTCATTTTTAGCTCTTTTATCATCCATATTGTTGGAAGATATCCCATCATCAACTGTGGATTGATCGCTACTAGTGTTTGTAGTTAACAGATTCAAACCAGTCTGGAAAATCAACAAACAAATATTTTATCCATTAATTCTAAAACTAATGAACCCATCAATACAAAATTAATAAAACTTGTAAGAGGCCAGAGGGTGTGAGATTATAAGAGCAAATTACGTTGACGTTGAGCTCAAGAGCAGTCGTTCGATCGATGGAAGAATGTAATTTGATGTCGGCATCGGCATCATCATCATCCCCACCACCATCTTCATCATCATGATGATCACCAAGTTTATTATCATTAATATTATTCTTTGCAGCAAAAAAATCCATCTCACCAGTGACCGTCCGTTTATGATGAAACTGTTCATCATCTTGGGAAGACGATGATGAGTTGAGATTAACACTGACTGGGAACTGAATGGTGGTGGGTGGAGGAGACCTCTTTGCTGCTGCAGCTGAAGAATCCATGGGAAAAATTTTGCTGCTGCTACTGAATTTGGTGTTGGCCAAGTGTTTGGGATTCTTGTTGGTGTGAGTGATAATGGTGTTTTGGTTGATGGGTTTAGAAGTATCTTCAACTGGGAAAGAATTGAGGACAGTTGGGTGGTGAAGAAAGAAAGAAATGGGATCTAAATCAATGGAGAGTCCACTGCCTTTGGCCATAAATCAAGAGAGGAAAGATGAAGAGATCGAGGAGGCGAAAGAAGAGAGAAAAAATTGAAAGGGTTTGAACGGTGCAATGGACTCGGCAATAAAAAGGGAGTTTTCAGACTTCACAAGAAGACCAAACAGTTGCAATCTTAATCTCAATTATTATATACTATACTATACTACTTGCTTAGTAAATTCTCTCTTTTTTTTTTGGTGAAATAGTAAATTCTCTCTAGTCTAGTCTCTAGTGTGTGTTATTTCAATTTGTGTTCAATTTTACTTTCCTTTCACGTAATTATACTTAGTATATTTGTTTTCATATTTGGCAAGTTTAAAGAATATGATTCCATGGGACAAAATAATTCTACTAGCCACGCACAACATTGTAAATTCATCTCTTTCAACTTCAAAATTTTCTATATTATTATTATATTTTTTAATTACCCTTTCACACGTTTTTCTTTTCTTTTTCCTTTTTTTTAAAGTTAATTTAAATTAATAAACTTCAAAAATAAAGTTGGACATTTAAAAAATCATCAATTTTTTTATTATAAATATTACTTTATTAGAAATTTAGAACACTTGTGACCTTATTCTTTTTAGAATTTTTTTGGTACATTATTCTTTTTAGAATGAAAGTAAGATTATCATTCATCATCAAAGATTGAAATTACAAACACATTATACATGATTAACATAACTTTGAGAACTCATATATTAGCTAAACTATATGTAGCACAACATTGGCTTCTCAACCAACATGATGGAAGGAGCATTTTTGTCAGCCTTCTAACCCATTGGCATTCATGGTAAAAAAAATTAGTACTAATAAAACCTTTCAAATATTTTAATTACATTCCCTAAAAAAATATTTTAATTACATTACTTTTTTTTGTGGCAAAAAATTGCCTTACTTGGAAAAAAAAACTTTTCTCTCTAAATTGAAAAATAAATATTTATTTGTCTTTCTACCATGATTTTCAGTTCCTGAATTAATGGGAGTGTCATTATAATATTTTCTTATAGATTTTATAGGGTGGGGTTTTAACAAAATCACAATTCACGTGCAAATCTGGTCAAATATTTAGGAGAGGCTAACAACACAACGTCAACACCCCCTCCATAGCTGAACCAGGTCCAGATGAGAGTTGAAAGACTAGGCTTGGCTGACGGTAAAAAAAAAGATGGCAAAACTGTGGACCCCACGTGATGGAAAAGACTGGGCCCAACCAAAGCCAAAACTCACCGTTTTCTTTTCATCCTCGCCTCGCTGTAAAAAGAAATAGAAAAAAGAAGAGAAGAAACCCATTGGAGATTGACGCGTTCAAAAAATGCACCGCCCCGATTGGCCCGGCGAAAGTAGGAAACTAGAAAAAGGTAAACTGAGTTAACGCTGCTTGATGTGAAAGGGCCCACTCTTCTCGATCTTTTCTTTTAAAATTGGACTTTTTAAAAAAAAAAAAATTAATTAACACTCCACGTAGATTTTGAATTTGGCTCTTATTCTGACCGAAGCTAACGGGACGACTGACCCCGTCGGCTTTTCTCCATGGCATATACGGACTGAATCCCTTACATACCACTTGATTGTCTTCAACTCTCTTGCATTAATGGTCTTATACCATTCCTTTTCAACCCCTTTTTTATTTTTTTTTCTCTTCTTTCTTTGGCAACACTACATGTCATCTTAGTTCTCATCCAATATTCAATTTTTGTTTTACTTTTGAAGAATAAAATCTCTTTTTACTTGTACCATAATGAATTATGAGGTTATGACTTTAAATTTCATAATATATGCAAGTTTAATTTTATTTGTTTGGTAGGTGAATAATTTATTTTTTAAGATAGTTTCTAGATTTAGATTGAATTCTCATTAGATGTTGTGACATATAATTAGCAATTTATCCTAATTATAATGAAATTTCACTTGTATAATTTTAAAAAAGTTTTTCTACTATATCTATTTTCTCTATTTAGAAAGATTAATAACTTTAGATCATTAATAATTCTACATAATTTTTTCATTCAGAAGATTCGAAATCAAGATTTCAAGCTGTGTCAAATTTCAAACAAATAAGTTCTCTTTGATGTCCATTTTTTCATTCTCAAGATTCAAGCTCGAGAACATTCTTAATATTTAATTTTTCATTCAAAATATTCAAATTTGAGATTTCTTTTAAAATGCATTGAACTCTTTACACTTGATAGCTTTATCTAATTCTCTGAATGCCTTTTGATTTGTAAAAAGTTTACCATCAAAGTATTTAGTCTAACGTGTCACAGAAGTTCTTTTTTTTTCCCGGCCAAATCACACAAGTTTATTATCCATACATTTGATGGAAACAAAATTTATACAAAATAATTTTAAAATTTGAAACATTCATGGTGTTAGGGTTTTTGTGATTGTAATTATTTGATCAGGTCAAATGAGATAATTCGATTATGAACTTATTTTTTGGATAAGCAAGACAATTTTATTTATCCAAAAAGCAGTAAAGCTACTACTAATTTACAAAGTTCAACCATAATACATGATAAAAGTTAAGAATAATAGCTGAAACAATATGAACAAAACTAAGAATTACAACTAACAACAAGAAACACAAATCAATCAAAGCCTGGAAGGGTGAGACCCCAACTTAGTTGAACAAGTAATATTACTTTTTTTTTTTCCATCGAATATATGAACAATTATCCATAATAAGTTATAGGGATAATAATCTAGAAAACGTAAGAATGTTAACCTGATGTAGTTTGGATACATTTGTTGTTGGATTGGTTTGTTTCCATGAATTACAAGATAGAATAATAGGAAGAAGAATTCAAAGAGTGAAGTAAGTGGGCCGCATTATTTGAAGAACAAGTCAAAAAGGGAGCCGATTTGTGTCTCCCTCTGGTCTGGTCCCTTCCTCTCTCCGTTCACCATTTGTTTTGTTCTTAATTTCTAGTTTATGCCCATTCTCTCATTACCTAAAAGAAGTAATTAGAGAAACAAACAAGCTTGAAAAAGTTCATTAATATGAATTAACATCTATAATCTCTAATCTTAAAAAGTCATTATAATAACCCTAAACAATGACTGAAAATTTTAATAAGCTTCTAATACGGGTTTGATTCAACAGGAAATTTTCACCTTAGTCAAATATAAACTTTTATTTAGAAAATTACTACGTTAAGATAATAGAGATTGAAAGTTGTGTCGACACCCCATTAGAGAAGAGTCCTATATGACTAAACTAGTGATGAATTAAGTCTAAAAGGCAACTTCTACTTATCATGCTTTCTTATTTGTACTTAACACTAATGAATTCGATATACACATATACATGTAATAATTAATGAGTTGTTTTTTTGTTTCTACGTGGAAGTTAGTAAAAAGTAGTAAAAGAAAAAGGGCGGATTAATAAGCATATTGGGACGGAAATGAAGTTGAGACAAGTAGGACCCAAAAGGGGAAGATTTGGTGCAAACCAAAATGAGTGTACTAGAAAAGAGGATATATATATATTGATGTGGGGGGCAAAAGCCAAAAAGAAGAGAAGAAAACCAGCTGTGTGAAACGTGATTCAATTAATTAAGCCCATTCTCGTCATGCATATATAAAAAGGAAATTACTCCTACTCTAAGCTAGTAGAAAGCCCTGAATTTGATATGCTAGTTTTTCAGAATCATTAATTCACTTTGCTCTTTCTCGTCAGTCTTGGTTCAATTGATTTAGCTGCTTTGTCTCTTTGGCTTATCTAATCTAATGATGATAAGCTAGAATTTCTTTTGCTCTCTAACTCCACGCTTACGTTTAATTTGAAAAGAGAGAACAAAAAAGATCTAAATTATGTTGAAGACTGAATTCTTATTTTTAATGAAAAATTGATTGAAACGGTAAGTAGTCCGTATCTCAACAAGAATATTAATATAAGTTTGATCCTCTTTATTGGAACAGTTTTAACCTATCATGCTTTTAATGAAGGAATTAGTTTCGACGGAAATCAAAATTCAAATCTTGACAATCCCAAATTTGAGAAAGAAAGAAAAAACTTATACTATAATTAATCAACAAGGGAATGGGAAGTTTGGGAACTCTTAAATCTTCATACTATATAAGATATATACAAAAATAAATTTATGTTGGGGGACCAAGACTGAAAGCAAAGATACTTTTCCCACATATATACGATCATGTTGTAAACGAGGCAACAACGTGTATGCTTTTATGCTCAAAGTTTGGGGCATTGTTTTCAACACTTTTTCATATATTTAATTTTAACCCAAAATATTATAATTAATCTATCAGATTGCGATACATTTCATTTGTTTTTAAAAACTAGTAAAAACAAAAGGGTTCCTTCTAAAATAATAATAAATCAGTACTTTTGTCAAAGTTCATCAAACGGATTTCTTTGGGTTCAAAGCTCCCCCACCACCACCACTAAATATGACCAGCTAATCAAGTAATGGCAGAAAAGAGAAATAAAAATTTTAGTAGTTACCCTTAAAAGGGCAGTTTTAATTTCCAATTTAGTGTACCCTTTTAGTCAATACCCTCCATCACTCATTGTCAACCTAACTGCAAACTTGTTCCTCATTTTTTTCTTCCTCTTCCATGTTGGTCTCCAAAAATTGATGGTTGAGCCCTTCCCAACCATAACCATAGTCCATATATATTTATGCTTACGTCCACTAAACATAAGTTTTTTAACTATATGCGTTGAATGGTCGATTTTCATGCTATAGTATATTGTGATTTGGGACTCTCTAAATCAAATTCCGAAATTCACTATCGATTTGATTCAGTTTATTCATTTTATAGATAGTTTATTCGCAATAATAATTTAAATATATTGAATATAATATATAAAATGTTCATCAAAAAAATATATAAAATGTTTTTTTTGGCAATATATAAAATGTTGAAAAGATATAAATTTCTCATTTCAAGGTCAGGGCATACCACAAACCTCAAATAAAAATCTATATATGTACATTGGATTTGCAGATCGCTCGTCAAGGTCAAGGGCATATCAATTGCAGCAAGTGAGTATCGATCCTTATATATATATATACCAACCTTATACCAATCCTGTTGACGATTTAGATATTTTGATAGAATGAATAGAAAATTGAAACTAATAATTAAAAGCCACTAGGATACCTAGTACTAAAATATAAAGTGGTAAGATTAAGAATGAAGTAAGGTTAAAACTAATTAATCACAAGATGTAAAGTTCTTCATCTTTCATCTAATAATGCCATTAAACACGACGATATATAAAAAATTTTGAAGACTGAAAGAGCTGTTAGCTAGGCTAGGCGCACACAATTTTGTAGATTTTAGCATCGAAATATCTTCCCATATATGATTCTAAAGCCGGAAAAACTTTTCTTTACGTTTCACTCACCAAAAGTACTGATTCTACTGAAATGATAGTACTCATTCTTTGTCAAGCTTGCAAGAGATGTCATGATACATGCAAATTACAGATGATGAAGTTGACGGTCAAATATTAGGGCTGCCCTCTCAAATATATCATGATTTTTTAAATAGCAATATAAATATTTGATGATATCCAAGGGTTCATTTGAAAATAGTATATGTTTCTTTTTAATAGAAGGCTCTTGTCTCATTATTATGTTAATTAAAGTTAGTTGATTAAAAGCATTTGATAATTACTTATAACTATGGAAGGGTGGCTATGAAGATCATAAACATCTTTAACTCAAAAAAAAAAAAAAAAACTATGGAAGGGTGGCTGATCATTAATTGTATTACTTCTTTGCTTTATGGCAATGAAGATATACCCTAACAAGGCATGTATATATAAAACTCTAAATTATATATCTCGTTAATGAATTTTTTAAACTTCACTGAAAGTAGATATATGTAGTATTATTATATTTAACTTTTGTACTTCTATACTGAACTCATCCCGATCGTGACTGCTAGAGAAGGGTCAATGTTTAAATGTGCTCCCTTTGATCTCAAGTAATGCCTCCAACCTTAAATTACATTTCAATTTATGTTATGAATCCGATCATTGTAATTTCATTTTTATAATTGAATATTACATTTTCTTCCAAAAAAAAAGAAAAAAGAAGCCTCCAACCGTATATAGAACTTATTAAGGTGTGCCATTAGGACGGTATAAAAGATATTTTGAAATGGGGTACGTGGTGTCAATATTTTGAAGTCTCCTAATTAAAATTAGGAATCCAACACAATTTACCGTCAGATCACACAATTGATGGTTCTTAGTTCTTACTAGTTATAAAAGTCAAATGCATTGAAAACGTAGTTACATATATAGTCCTTTTGCTTTTTTAGGATTCAATTTGACAAATCAATTCAGAAAACTTAATAGATATATGGTATAGTTTTGAATTTTGTTTCACAGGTTTCATATACATTCACATGTCTGTGTGCGACCCAAAAATAAAATGTTGAAGTTATGCTAAGCATACTTGAAAGGTAACCTAAACAATATTGTAGGTAGTGTGAAACCGTAATTGTGCCTTGGCGACTATAGCTTATAGGTAGCAGTAGTCAATCCCTTGATGAGTTCACATTCAACAACCAAGGGTTGTTATAAAACATGTGACTCTTTGACTTGCCGTGACCAAACCATATATTCTCAACCATTAATGGTTCGTTTGTAAGACTTTTTTTCTATTGTTGTCTTGTCTTGCTATATATTAAGATCTTGATTAATCTTCTACTTCTTCATTGTTTCACTCTATTATTTTTTTTTGGTAAAAGTTTCACTTGATTCAAGTGATTCGAAAATGCTTTCTCCTATTTAAAATGCAGGAGTTCATTGGCTCTCTATTCTCAATCAAGAAATATTCAAAAAGCCTTGAAAAAGAAGAAATGATCAATTGTCATAATTGATATGGATTGTCGATATGTATCAACTGATCAAATCCTGACAAGTTGAAAAAATATTAAAGAAAAAGAGAAATGGTCCATTTGAAATTGAGTTTTGATTTGGAATTAAATTCGTATGAGAAGTTGGACCAAACTATAATGGTATGCAGTCCAAGGAATTAGTTAAACAGTCCAATCCCCCAAATTTCTACAATTTTGATCAACTTGCAATACTAGCTCCCTGAATCCACAAACACCCTTTGCCCTCATTCTTCCTCACATTACTTTCAACAGCTGTTTATTTTAAAGGCACAAATTAATTAGACCCATTATAACAAAAGAGAAATGGCCTGTAAATATATATATATTCAGCTGCACATTAATTAATTAAGTCAGAAAGTAAACCATTTTTTTTTCAATGGAAGTTGTCCAAGAGTTACCTAACAATAACATAAGCTTAAGCTGCTACATTTTACATGCCGGTAGCTGCCATCTTAGAATTAGAATAGCAAATTTGGATTTTGGAACAATTTGCTCTCTTTTCTCCATTATATATTATTCAACACATACACATGCATGACAATTGACAAATCTTGCAATTGTTAATGTGGCCTCTTTACAACCTTAATTATTTTCATGGCCATAATTTCGTTTCAGCAATCATCAATTTAATACTATCTACATTTGGCTATATAGATACTGTATATAATGACTGTTTAATTAGTCATAACGTGAATCTCAATTATGAGCTACATATACTTGTGTAGTGTAGAATGTAGATATTTAACCTAACAAATACTTCATAGTGACATTTCTTGATTTATTTTGATTTGTATATTAATATATTGATAACCAATCAAATGGCAAATGCAATTTGTAGGAAAGGCATATTTCTTTGGAGGGAAAAAAAAGAGAGGCAAAATTAGCGTGGATAAGCTCAAGAGGAAGTCATTGTTTTGCATGTTTGTTTATTGAAATGGATCAGTCCAAGTTCTTTGGATAAGACGCAACAATGACCTGATAAGAACCCAAACAAGTTGTCTTCTTAAAACGTGGTTTCAAGTTTCAAGTTTGAAGTTTGAAGTTGAGCAATACAACGAAAACCATCATCTTCAATTTATATACAACAATACACAATCTTGAAAACGACACTTTCCTAGTTTCTACTTTCTAACCCCACTTCTCATACTTTCAAAACTCAGTCCTCATGAAATTTGTACCAACTCTTCATTAAATATACACCGATACTAGAAAAGTGTATTAAATATATTAATTACATACAGAACTTTCGGTAAAATGATATTTTAAAAGGTGCATGAAGACATAGGTTAAGCTTTCTCACTGTAAAAGTCTATCGACGGTATACATACGTTGATTACAATCAAGTGGAAAGAAATTTAAGCAAATTACTAATTTCCAATAGAAGCTTCTATTGAAAAGTAATGGATGCATTCTTTCTCCCCAGAGTCATGCCTGTCTTACTCCAAACCATGCAATTTGCTACTGTTTCCATCAAATAAAATTGGAATATCCTCAAGTTCACACTTCAAATTTGCCTAGTCAATTCAATTCCGACAAGAACCAAGACTTGCTTACTATTGAAAATAAAGATCATGTCAGATGAACATACCCGGAAATTTTCAGCTTTAAGAGCATTCTTCTTCAATCTCCCTTAATTGTGGTGAACCCCAGCAATCCTATAATGTAGCTCACATATCTGACAACATAGAAATGTAAATGATGGTCTCTTAAATCCGCAAGTCACGAACAATTGTTGGTAGAACACTGATCTTAGTTTTAGTGATAGAGATACAACCCTCAGCAGCATCAAGTACCAAAAGGAAAAATAAATCTGAGTAAAAAAGGGGAGAGAGAGAGCAACAAAATTTCGGTTAAACAGCACATGTATTATTGCATGGGAAAATATCATACAAGTGAACACAGATTATTATAGGATTTCCATTACCCCATCTGATTTTGAAGGTAGGTTGTCTTTAAACCAGTCCTCAGTAAATATGGCAGCAAATGCCAAACATTTCTATATCAATGCTCAAAACCAGGGGATATTTTTTAATTATATACTAGCAACAAGAAGCATAAGCCACTATAAGCTACCACAGCAGATTAAGGTGACAAGAAACGAGTCATCCATGATTGGAAGCGAGACCATGCCAGCTGGACTGCAGCTTCATCCTCATCAGGCATTCCCATGTCCTTCCTCCTCTTTATACCGTCTGGGGACCTATTCATGAAGGCGTGTCCATTGCCTGGGTAAATATGTACCTCATATGGAACTCCAGATGCCTTCAGTTTTTCTTCCAATGCCTTTGCAGCCTGAAATACCGGCGATCAAGGATTAATAATCAGATAGTTACCAATAAAACACTCTCATCGCATAATTGTATGTTGCTTTAAATAATGCCCTTTTCAGGCTTTGATCAGATATTTCAAATTGGGAATCATAGGTAAAAGTTTATTTGAGAAAACAAAAGATTTTATAATCCAAAAATTGGAAATAAAAGTTACCTTCATCCTTAACAAGTGATTGTTTTACTTCTATAGGAAATTTATATATTAGAATAATGTCCTACTTTACAATGATTTACATATTTTAAACCAAATATTCCATTTCCATTTGCTTTGCTTTATAATCAGAAACTAGAAAGAAATAGCACAATAAGAACCTAACAAAGTCTTGGTAATTAACTCACTATATCAAGAAATTAATATTGGACATGTACTACATTTAGTTCCTATAGCATGAAATTAAAGACAAATTAAAATGTTTACTCTTTTCCTTGTAGCGCAAAAGGAAAATCTTTTCTCTATTTCCATCAACAATCACCCACCATTTACATGTAGAGAAGTGTTTGGAATAATAATGTAACTAAGCTGCAGTGCAAGCTTCCTCTAGTAAATTGTTCATTTTATAACCTGATAACATAATCTCTATATATGTTTTAATACTCATCCTATCCAGATCTGGTTTTACCTCTTCTCTCATAAAGATCCTATCAGAATTACCAAATTTGATACTTGTATCATACTTCAATAACTCCATCACAACCATTAAACTTGTTTCAATATATGATGGAACCCAACTGGTAAAAGTTAAGACATAAGAAGTAAAATAAATTTTCCATACCGTCACATCTGAAAAGCCAACAAAGTTGTCAAGTTCTCCAAAATGAGCTTGAACAGGTGCCTTGGCCTGGGCAGGGTCTGCAAGTTCTGATGAACAAACCCCATAAAAGGAAACAACAGCATCAACTTCAGGAATTAGAACAGAACTTGCAATGGAGAGAGCACCACCCATGCAATACCCAGTTACGCCAACCTGTTGCAATGAGTCAAGAGATTTGTCACTGATGACTGAACAAGGGTTTTTTAAACTTCACCAGAAACTTTGTGAATATTAAGCAGCAAAAATGTAAAATATTCAATGTTCCATTACAGTGTAGTCCATGAATCATTTTGACAAGATGTTCACCTTTAACAGAATGATCAAGGCTGATAACAAGCATAAAACAAAAGAACAAAAAGTTCAGCTCAAAATCTAGGTACACATTTACGATAAAGTACTTCAAAATTTATTAGGAGAAACTTAAATTTGTGTGGCAATTAAAACTTAGAGGAGACCTGAAGTACTAATGAAAATCATAAAAGTTCAAAGAGAAGGGATGAGAATGGGACATGAAGTTGGTTTGTTTTTATTATTGATTTAAGAAAAAGTAATGAGGAAAACAGAAATGATGAAACCGTTGATCCACTAAATGTATGAGAAGAAAGCAATATTTAACTTTTCTTTTTAATGTAGATGACAATAGAACTTGCCCCTAATATTTTATCTTCTCTCGGCTTCTCTATTCACTTAGCTACAGACAAGAAAAATATATCAAGTTTATCTCAGCTTCATATATACACTTTTTCCACATGTCTTAGTCATATAAGTCAAACTTTGGAGTATTTAAACTTTCAATATGTTTTGAGTAAGCATAAGGATCCAAAACAATGGAGAATCAATAACCGGTGTCATACCTTCTTTGAGCCATTAGTCTTAAGCCAGTTCACGGAAGCACTGATATCTTTTACAGCACCTTGCCAGTCAAGACCATCCATCAGGTGTTGTGCTTCTGCAACATCCAGACCAACCTTTCCACGATACAAACTGACACAAAGTTTAGAAAAAGGAAAAACAGTTAGCATCCAAATGCAGAAAATGCCAGATGTTGAGAGTTTAAGACAAAAGAGCCAAAAGAGAAAACAGTGTGGACTAAAATACTTACTCTGGAATAAGAGCTTTGAACCCTGGCTCCAGCTGGGAAATCTTAAGGGCATGGTTTTTTATCTCAAAATCCACACCCCACCACTCCTGAAGAACAACAATTCCAGGTGCATCTTCTTTGCCAACCACATACGCATCAAATACCTAAAGAATACATTTTTTAAAAGGATTAATGCAAACAAGAACAGCCCTATTATTCTTTCTAGTTTTCAAAATGAAAAGCAAAACATGAACACATAACCAAAATCCTAAAGAGATTCTACCATGATAACTCTATATTAAAACAACAACATGACTTTTGTCTCTTCAAAATAGAAATTTTCAATTCTTCAAAATGCACAAGCACGATTAACAACCAAAAGGGTTTCTAACATACATTTTGTACTATATATAACTCCAATACAAGCATTTCAGCAAAAGATAGAAAATACCCAACAATCAAAATCATTTAAAAAGAAATGGAACCCATAATTTACATATTGAAAGGGGAAAAAAGGGAAGGAAAAGGAAAATTGAAACTGACAGTGTCGTCTCTGTGAATCTGAACTTTCTTAAAAGCAGAGTCAGCCATTAATCGGATTGAGAAGCGGGAAGCAGAAGGGGAGAGTGCGCGTGAAAGAGTGAAAGGAGAAGGCTTTGGAAGTTGACTTCTTAAGAGGATTCTGGAAGATGATGACGACCTTGCAGCTGCTGCTAACATACTTCGCTGAGCTCACTTCTTTCTTACTCTTGATTAAATGGCGTTATTATTATTTTTTTAATTTAATATTTATACAATCTTTTTGACTGAAACTGAAGACTAGTAGACTACAAAGGTAAAACGCAATCGTTTCAAGGAATAGTCCTTCGTTATTGGGCTAAATTAGGCCCAAAATAGACCATGGATTGACTCGAAAGAGACCATTGCCCAAAACGGCCAAAGCCTATGAGATTGGGAATTCCCGCCATAATTTATATACCTCCGTTTGGTTACTCTTTGGGACTTGGGAAAAGAAAAGGGAAAATTTTAGGGAGTTTATTGGTTCAGGTTCAAATGTGAAGAACGAGATGACCTTTGCAATTTTCTTTTGATTTGTCTGCCAAGCTCCTCAATCTTCAGGTACTCATTTATATCTTCTTCCTTTGGGTTTTGATTTAAACAATTTCTTTCCTTTTCTTCTTCTTTGTTAAAGCTCGATCGGCTTTCCTTCCTTTAGTGTGTAGATTCATAATCATATGTATCATATGCTACCAAAATCATGAATGATTTTTATGAATTTGGGCGAAGTTATTTTCTGGCTATGCCCTTCTTTTTGCCTGTATTGTATTTGGTTGATATAAAAGAAAATTCTGATTATACCTGGCTATTTGAGTGATACTAAACTAAAAATGTATATAATTGATTTTTTTTTATTGATTTGAGAATTTTTTTTGGGAGGTGAGTTAGGTGATTGGGTTTATTTTATATTTTTTGTAATATTGAAAAAATTTCTATTAATGGTAGTTTTATTTCTTAGGTGGAAATAAGGGCAATTTGTTTTGTGAATATTAGAATGATAGGCCCTTGATATGGTGCTAGAGGGGGGGGGGGGGGTGAATAGCAAATTTAAACAATTTATGGCAACTACAACTATTATGGTAGAAACCGGTTAAAGATAGATGAAGATAAATGAAGTATGAAGGTAGAAAATGGAGAATAATGAACAATAATGTAAAAGGAAGGTTTAGAGAAAGAAAATGCTCACAATTTATAGAGGTTCGGTGATCCCACACCTACGTCTTCTACCTTGATCTCCCCAATCAAGGATTTTCACAAAATCTTCACTAAACCGGTGAAATTGTAGCTTCCACCAAGCATTTTACAAATTGAGCTATCCCCAAGCTCCAAGTCTTCAAATCAAGTTGAACCCAACTTAATCTACCCAAGAAAAGATGAATGAGAAGTACAATGATCTCCCAAAGATCCCAAGTACAAAGATTTAGCACAATTAATTTTCCCTTATAAGTGTAGTAAATGAAGAACAAAGAGAAAATGATGATTTTAGCTTCAATAGATGATGAACAATGAATTTCTCTCTCTTAGGAGGCTTCAAATGACATTTATGATGTGTATTTATAGCCTCTCACATGTTCCTAGTCGTTGGAGACAAGTTCTAGCCGTTTGGAGCATTTTTCAAAATTTCAAACTAGCTGTTTTTTCGTCTTCTAGTGAGTCTGACGCTGTCAGAAATATTTTCAGTCGACTGAAAGTGATTTTCAACACTTGTTACAATCGACTGAAAGTTCAATAAGTTTGTTCAAGAAAAGTGGCAGTGTTGATGACCAAGGAGACTGCAGTTTCAACACCAAGGACAGTCGATTGAAAGTGATTTTCAATACTTTCTTTAGTCGACTGAAATTTTAATCAGTCATTCCTAAAAGTGGCAGTGTTGACAACCACGCGATTGCAGTTTCAACACCAAGCATAGTTGACTGAAACTCACTATTTTTCCAATATGCAATTTTTGAGTGTTTCTTCAAGATGTCTTCTTCTAAGTGCTTTCTCCAAAGTAAATAATGATCTTCAATGACCTCCAAACTTTATTTTGTGCTCCAATTTGAATTAAATAGATTTTCTTTAAAATCTACACACTTGAATAGACTTAATTAAATACCAATGAAAGGATGTTTTGTAATCATCAAAAATTACATGGAGTCAACATAGAATAGTTCAAACGGATGTAAAAAAAAAAAAGAATAGTTCAAACGAAATGATTCAGGTTAGTCTAATGGACTCCCAGAAATAGCTATCTTTGTCAAAATTTTATGGGGTTTCTTGATTTTTTTTATTATTTTTTTATAACTGATGGAACATTCTATTTATCTTTGCCTAAAAAGTATAATCCTATTGGATGTGAATTAAACACAGTTTAAAATGGATTTTTTTTGGCATCACAGTTTAAAATGGATTTAGTAAGTAAATTTCATTGCTGTAAATAGTGTTTTTTTTTCTTTTTCTTTTTCTTTTCCTAAATAAAGGGTACCCTTTTATTCCTCATTAGGGGCTAAAATCTCAATTTGGTACCAAACCTACTACAAAAATCTCAATTTCATACCAAACCTAAAAGTTGGCTCAAATACATACTAAACATTTCTGAAAAAACTCAATTTAGTACTAAATCGGGATTCCGTCCGCCCGTGAAATGCACGCGTCACTGGAAACGCGTAAAAAAGACAAGTGGGCCAAAAAAATGCCAGGTGGCTATTTTAAATGCCACGTTGGTTAAAAAAATAACAGAAATTATAAGAATAAAAAAATTAAAAAATTAAAAAGTAAAAGGCTTATAATTTTATCGGGTTAAAACATAAAAGTTTCCATTTTTCACATTCATTTTATTTTCGTTTTCAGAATACCCAAATGTAGAAAACCCTAAAATCGAAATCTCCCTTTTTCTTTTTCACTTTCTTGGTCGATTTCATGTGTTTAACCCATAAAGTCGATCGAAAGAGCAGTTTTCTTGGTCGATTACATGTGTTTAGTATATCTTTCGATTCGAGGGTTTTGAAATAGAGAGTTTTCACCATTTTAGGGTCTGATTTGAGGATTTCGAAGTTTGAAGTTGAGGCTTTTAAATCGAAGGAAATTAAGGCTGTTGGTGGTTAAAATTGATCATTTTTTAGGGTCCGAAGAATGTGAGGGTTTCGGTTTTAGGGGTTTCAGTTTGATGGTTTGTAAAATTGGGTAGTTCAGAGGATTTCGAGGCAAGGTTTGGGTTTGGGTTAAGTGATTGAAGGTTTTCGGTGAAGCATTGGGCTTATTCCATTACAATTGCAGATTCGAGGGTTTAGAGCTAAAGGTTAGTTAAATTCTTTACTGTTTCTGGTTTGTTTTTTATGTTATACAGATTTAGCCATGTTAATATTGAATGTTAATATTGTTTGCTTGGCTTTTGAAGGGTTCGGTTTGGTGATTGAAGGTTTTCATTGAACATTTTGTGCACAAAAAGGCTTTTCAGCAAAAGGTTAGTATTTGTTCACTGATTTTAGCGTTCTTGCTATGTTTAACAGATTGAATTATTGATTTGCAGTTGGTTTTGTTTATTTATTGAGTAAATTATTGAATGCCTATGTTTTGTTGATAATTTAACTGTCTGTTTTTGCTTTGTGGCTATATTTGATGGTTTTATGGTTAAGTGCTGAGATTGAGACTATGTTTTTGTATGTTTGAGCATCACAGAAATTTGGCTTTGTGACTATGTTTGAGCATGTTTCTAATTTTGTTTTGTGACTATGTTTGAGCATATCTAATGTTTTTTTTTTCAATTTTTGAATAGGATAAAATGTCTTTTGATACTGCCATAATTAGGTTGCATTATCAGGGTAGTTTAGTTGGTACTGGTGATGATCTAATATATGATGGTGGGTTTGTTGATGAATTACATTTCGACCCAGATAAGATTGGGTATTATGAGTTCATAAGGTTTTGTCTAGGGCTGGTTATCAAAATGTTCATAAGATGTGGTATAACAGGCCTGGTTTTAAGTTGGTGGATGGAATTAAGGAAATCAGAAATGATGATTCTATAGTGGACATGGTAAGTGAGATGTATGTCAATGATGGGGTGATTGATGTCTTCATTGAACATTTTGTTCATGAGCCTGAAGTTGTAGGACTCATTGAGAATGGTCCTTTAGAAGATGGGGAGAATGGGCAGCCTGATGAAGTAGTAGTGAAAGACAACAATGGAAACCAGCAGCAAATGGAAGATAACAATGGAAACGAGCAGCAAGTGGAAGATAACAATGGAAACGAGCAGCAAGTGGAAGATAACAATGTTGGAGAGGGTGTTCCGAATGACAATTTGCAGAATGGGGATAATGGTGAGGACTTGGTTGATGTGAATGTCAATGTCAATCTTGATGGTGTGAATGTGGATCATGATCAGCAAGTGGATGTGGAGCAGGTTAACATAGATGTTGGAAATTTGCAGCAAGGAGATGATCAGGGGTATGAAGATTATAGGGGGTTTGACAATGATGATTATCTTGAAGAAGAAGAAGAAGAAGAGAATGAAGCTGCTGGGGTTGGGCCATTTACTGCAGGGCCTTCTACTGCATCTCAGCCTCTTGGTCGTGATGATTATAGGTGGGATGCAGAATATATTTTTGAAGAAGATCTGGGCATGGAGAGTGAATACTATGATGAGCATGATAATGTTGAGCTTGAGACAGACCCGAAACTGATTGTAGATGGGGCTACTAGGAGGCGTAGTAGGTTCCCATTATATGATAGACATGCTGATATTCCATAAATTGAAAAGGAGATGTTGTTTAGGAATGCTGCTGAATTTAAGCATGCTGTTCTGTTACTTGCCATTCGGACAAAAAGTCACATCAAATTCGAAAAGAACTGTCAGAAATGGGTTAGGGGTATATGTGCAGCAGAGAATTGCCCATGGCTGATTTATGGGGCAGTTAATAAGCAGCTGGAGACTTTTCAGTGTAGAAAGTTTAATGCTGACCACCAATGCAACCCAATTTGGGTTAATCCTTCTTTAAATACTAAGCTTTTGGCTGAAATGTTGATGCCCAAGCTTCGAGCGAACCCTTCCCTGAATTATGAGGCAATTCGAAATCTACTCAAAGCAGATTATGATTTAGAAGTCTATATCAGTATGATTAAAGAGCCAAGAAGAAAGTGCTTGACTCTGTGGTGATCAATTATGAGGAGCAATATGCTAAACTCCATAGTTATGGTCAAGTGGTTTTACAGACAAATCCTGGTAGCACAGTTAAGCTTGAAACTGTGAGGCCAACACCAAATTCCCCACCTGTTTTCGAGAGAATGTATATTTGCCTTAGGGCTCTTAAATATGGGTTCATTTATGGGTGTAGAAAATTTCTAGGGTTAGATGGATGCTTCTTGAAGACATTAACAAAAGGTGAGCTTTTATGTGCTGTGGGTAGAGATGGAAAAAATCAGATGTTTCTAGTGGCTTGGGCATTGGTGGAGGATGAGACCAATGCATCGTGGGGATTGTTTATCCAACTTCTGGTGGAGGATTTTGGACATATGGGTTGAAGGGCATGGGTGGACATTGATGAGTGATCAGCACAAGGTACTTTCTGTTTTTTATAAGTGTAAAACTGTCTGTTCTTATAAATGTCTAACTTTCTGTTTTTTTTAGGCTCTTAACTTAGTGTTTTTTGGTCAAATGGTTATAGGCAATTGAAAGCTCTATTGCAAGGATTTTACCACATGCTGAGCATAGATTCTGTGCTCGTCATGTATATGTTAATTGGGTTGGTAGAGGACATGGAGGGGATGAGATGAAAGAGTATTTTTGGAAGATTGCAAAGTCAAGCACAATGAGAGAGTATGAAGAGAATTTGGCTAGTCTAAGAGCAAGGAAGGAATCAGCAGCTACGGACATAGAAAGCTATGCACCCCCTCATAAATGGTGCAAAGCCTTTTTGAGGGATGAGTCAATGGTGGAGATTATTGACAACAACTTATGTGAGGCATTCAATAAGACTCTGTTGAAGGCAAGGAAGCTTCCAATAATCTCATTGTTTGCGCATATGAGGAGAGAAATGATGAAAAGGATTGCAAGAAAAAGGGAGGAATGCAGCAAGTGGAGAGATGGCCTTGGACCAAGGATATGGGACACCATACAGAGGAATTCAAATATTGCCCAACACTGCTATGTGATGTTCAATGGCCAAGATGGGTATGAAGTGGACCATAACGAGAATAGATATGTGGTGAGACTTGAAAACAAGACTTGCAGCTGTCGAAAGTATGACCTAAGTGGTTGATCGAGCTCAAATTATGCATATTTTTATAGCTATTTTTATATACTTTTTGCTATTTTTATATGTGTTTTTACCCTATTTTGTTAGTATTTGTGTTTTTAGGTCCCGAAGACAAGAAAAGTGAAAACTTATTGTTTTTCACTCTTTTTGGAGCTATTTTGGAGACTTTTTACTCAACTATGGATTTAGTCATTTGGAATGAAGACTTGAAGATACGAAGTTCGTGATTGAAGATATTTTGAAGATTTGAAGATAATTGAAGAATTAATTCAAGAAGCAAAATTGAAGATTTGGAGCTTTATTGCAAAGAATTGAAGGCAAGTCCAGAAGAAGCCCTGAAGTTCAGGATTTTTGGATTATTTATATGGGAATATACTCAGCCCATATAAACCTATAATTGGAGTTAAAATCCCAATTTGTAGGCCTAATATCCAAAAGAATATCCAAATCCCGCAATAATCCCGCAGATTTGCGATATAAGCCTAGTTTCAGCGCAGTCTTCGTAGAAAGGCCATAACATTCTGCTTAGATGTCCGTTTTAAGCCCATCAGTAGCCGTTGGAAAGCTAACTCCGAGCTCTACAACTTTCTTTTGAAGTGCAAAGCCCAGATCTGTCATCTTCAAGCCCGAAATCGACGTCGAAGTTGCTGCCAGATTCCAGAAAATTCTAGAGTTCTTATCTAACTTGGAGACTACTCTAGGATGACACCTAATCCAACTTGGAGACCAAGTCAGAGGCTAAACCGTCCTACCCTTATCCTCCACTATAAATAGCCACCTCCTGTATCACAAATCACACACAACGCTTACACAATTAATCTCTCATATAGTTTATTCTCTTTTTCTACCTTTCTTTAGTTTTTAGGTTTTTCTCTAGTTTTAGAAGAGGGAGAAGTTGACACCCTCTCTAGCAATAGAGGGTGCGACGTCCCTAGGGTTTCAAGGGGGAGAAATCGTTCCTCCCCAGTCCTGTAAGTATTCTTATGCCTCTCATGGATTTTCCTAAGTCCATGAGTAGCTAAATCCTTAATACTTCTGATCCTTTGGTGAATTCAATCAATTGATTATGGTGAGATTTCTATACTTATAATTTTGTGTTAAGTTCTTGATGATAGTAGTCAAAACCCTGTTTTAATTTTATGATTCTGAATCTTATTTGAGTTATGTGGCCACTAACGATGTAAGAGGAAGATCTATGGCTAGATCAAGCTTAGAATTAATCACTCAAGTTTGATTGTATGTAGCAAATTAGGTTTGTTTAATTGCTGCTTAATGGGTATTTGTCTACCGGAGGACGAGAAATTTCTCTTCGTATGGTTCTACTTTGTAGGCATGTGTGTAAATTAACTGTTCTTAATTCTTTGTTCTCAAGTGATCTTTAAGCCCTAAGAAAGTAATCGATCACTGAAGGAATAATAGGGATAACTGCAGCTCTAATCGGCCTCTTATCTAAAATACATGTTGGGAAACCTATATCAGTTGTCAATCAAGAATAAGATGCGAAATTCACCTTTTAAATCGAGGATCCATAGTTAATTTGATTGAATGATACCACTGGTGAAGAAGTATGTTTTATAATTATTGTTTACTTTATTAATCTGCTTTAGATTTAGATTTAGATTTAGATTTGCTTTGCTTTGATTTTTAGTTTAATTGTTTGCTTTATAATTGTTATTTACAATCCCCTGTTTTCTAATCGATTTTTGGAAAAGATTTTTCTTTCTTTGTATCGTTCATCACATAAACCTTCTCTGCGGGATTCGACCCCTACTTGCCTTAGCTATTCTAGTTAGTTAATTGTGGGGATTATTTTTATGGTCATAGACGACACGAACATAAATTTTGGCGCCGTTGCCGGGGAAGGGAATTGAATTGAGAAAAAGTGAAGAGAGATTAGATCCAAGAATTAGTTTTTGTTTTTGTTTTTGTTTTTGTTTTTTCTAAAAAAAAAAGTTTTTTCCGTTTTTCCGTTTTTCTAAAAAAATAAAATTATTTTTCCGTTTTTAATTTTAGGGTTTCCGATTTTTCTTTTTTTTTTTTTAAATAATTTTCCTTTTTCCGTTTTTCCTTTAAAAAAATATTTTTATTTTCTGTTTCTGCTTTTAATTTTTTATTTAAGAACTGTTACTGCTAATTTTTCTTTTTAGTTTTGTTTGATTTTTCTAGGAAGTTGCATGCCAAAGACAAGAAGTAGTAGTATTGAAGGTTTAGAATTCAATCCGGAGCCTGAAAGAACACTATTTCAGAAGAAGAAGAAGACACAAAGCCGATTACAAGAAGAGGAAGCATCCGATTCGAGTTCTCAACTAACTTCTCCTAGATCTGTTGTTTCAACATCGTCAGAAGGCATGGCTGAAGAAGAACAACCCAAAACTCTGAGAGAGTTAGTTGCACCAAACGTCAATGCCAAACGCTTAGCCATTCGTTACCCCGATACCAATGGAAACTTTGAAATGAAATCTGGATTTATTCAGATTTTACCAAAATTTCACGGTTTGCTTGGAGAAGATCCTCACCGACATCTTACTGATTTCCAGATTGCCTGCGCATCTACAAGTATTCAAGGTATTCCTGAAGATCAATTCATGTTAAGAACCTTTCCGTTCACTCTTATGGACCGAGCAAAAGATTGGTTGTACCTACTACCCACTGGTTCAATCACATCTTGGACGAGTCTTAAGAAGCTGTTCTTGGAAAAGTACTTTCCTGCACACAAAGCATCAAGTATAAGGAAGGAGATTTGCGGAATTAAGCAACACCATGGAGAAACAATGCATGAATATTGGGATCGTTTCAAAACACTTTGTGCGAGCTGCCCCAATCACCAAATCAATGAACAGTTGCTGATCTAGTACTTCTACGAAGGATTACTACCGTTTGACAGATCGTCCATCGATTCTGCAAGTGGAGGAGCCTTCATAGACAAAACTCCTGCCGAAGCTTGGTCTTTAGTGGAAAACATGGCTGCAAACACTCAACAATTTGGATCTCGATAAGACTTTTCAAGAGAAGGCCCTACAAGAAGAATTAATGAAGTTTCTACCTATTCCACCTCATTGGAGCAACAACTTCAAGAGACGAATCAACAAATCGCTTTGCTCACTGATTTGTTCCATGCGAATTTTTCAAGTGTGCCAAGGGTTTGCCCTACTTTGGAAGACAACAAGGAAGAAGTCAATGTCGTGGGATTACAAGGAGCTTATCAAAGGAAGCCTGAACCTTATTGGAGACCTGATCAACCAAGTCAACAATATGGGAACCAAGGTAATTTTCAAGGAAGGCTTATGAATTTTCAAAGACCTAATTTTCAATCTTCACAAGCTGTCGAGTTACAACAAATCAAAGAAGCTATGGAGATGATGAGAAAACAAATTAGCCAATTAGCTAGTGATTTGAGTGATCTCAAGACACAAGGTCAACAAAGGATTCCATCACAACCAAAGGTACCTCCTAGAGAGAATGTCAGTGCAATTTCTCTAAGGAGTGGAAAAGAGTTGCAAGACCCTTATCCAAACCTTGCCGCACATCAACAAGAAGAAGGAGAGCCGAGCTACACCAAAGAAGAATTACAAGTGCCTGCCGAAATCAAGATTGAAGATGAACCCAATAACAAAGAAGAGGGAAGATTGAAGATTATGTTAGCAGTTGGTACTCTGCTGAAACCTACCTGTAGGCTTATGCTAAGCCCATTCAACAAATGCCAGGAATGAAGGACTGGTCTGCTTCAAATTTGGAGCCTGTTAGGCCTCCACATTTTGAAAAAAGGGGTCCTGGAGGCCCAAAACTGCTAGGAAAAAGGCCCCACATGAGCCCAGAAAGTCAACAAGGCCCCAAGATCCTACCAGCATGTCTAGGAGGGGCATGGTTATGACTTGTGGCCACTGCCACAAAGAGGGACACAACATCAGAACATGTCCAGCTAAGGGCAAAAATGTAACCTTCTGTATTTTGTCTTTTCTACCAAATAGTGTAGCATTTAAGTTTTATTAAATGATCACTTAACATGAAGCTAACCTTCTTTCTTTCTTCATTTTTTTTGCAGCAAACTTCATCTTCTGCTGCTGCTGCATCAGATTCCACTGTTACTAACATGGACCAAGTACAAGAAACACCCACTGCCCAACACCCTACTGCCTAACACCCCACTGCCCAACAATCATCAGCCACACCACAACCAAGCAATGAAGTGCATTCCACACCCCCAAGCAGAAAAAAGAAGGCAGGAACAACTACAAGCTCTACAACCCTTTCAATCAACATAAACCTTGGTCCTTCACCTCAAGTCTCTGCTGATATGGCAAACAAAGCAAGTTCAACACCAACTGGCAATGCTGAGGCATCTGGATCTGTTGAAGTGCCTAGGCAAGAAAGTGGATCTGTGAATGCAGCATGTTTAGCTAAAGTTGGTTCTAAAAAGAGAAAAAGAAACCCACTTGCAGCAAAGAAGAAAACGAGGTTCACTGTTGTTGATGGTATTGGAAACATGCATAATGTATCTGGTGAAAGGTCTAGCCCTGCCTCACAAGCAAAATATGTTGACCGTCCACCAGTTTCAACAACCTCCCTCTAACGAGATGCCCACTAAAAGTTCAAAGCCAGAATGGAAGCTCTGAAGATAAGAGAGGTAACTGTTGGGACCCTAATACTGTTAAAATTTCAGTGCTACAAACTACTGACATTGGGTTTTCTGTTTCTTTGCATATCTGTTTACTAAACTCAGGGAGAAGTGTCTGGACCAAGGCCAAATAACACTTCAAATTCCAAGACCAATCATTCAACTCGAGAGGGTTTAGACTCAAGTGGAAGTTCCAAGGGAAAGCAGAAAATTTGATGAATGAAGTAGTGTTTTCAAACATTATATTTTGGGTATATGTAATCATTAATTATGAGAATTTATGCAGCTTGTGGCCTTTATGTTGAAGTTGACATATAACTTATGGATATTTGGTATTTGTGGCCTTTATGTGCCAATGTTATGAATTTATGCAGACTTTAAGTAAATTCTCAAGTTCTTTCAAATTCTTAGCAAAATGAAGAATCCACCTTATACATAAAACTGAATTCAGGTACATCAATTATACAGAGGAGTTCATAGTTTAAGGTAATGACAACAACATACAACTTTGTTTTTCATTGTTTCCACCAAATACAAACAACAATACTAGTAAAACTAAGCCTACAAAAGTCACTTTCAACCATTTTCCACAAACTGGGACAACATTTTTCTTCAACAATTCAAGTTCATTCTTCAGCCTGAAATTTTCTTCCACAAGCTCTACACTTAAAAGGTCTACTGCATTATCCCTCAACTCTTTCACTTCATTCTTCAACATTTTTGCATGATTTAACAGATGAATTTCACGATGCTTAAGCTCCAAAATTATCTCCCTTGCTCGATCAGGAAACATGGCATCATGCCAGTCATAAAAATGGCAGTACCTTTCATTCTAAATAGAAAATTAAAAAAAAAGATTAATTACCATTGAATTAGGGTTCTTTAAAGCTTGAATCTGCGTTTAAGTTTAAGCAAAACATACCTTATAATTCTTGCAGCCATAGAAGCGTCTC